>ML179354.1:46699-113641 GCA_004369135.1 Dendrothele bispora CBS 962.96
CTCCTCGCAAGAGTCCTTGGTTTGAATCCAAGTACTGCTCATACGCAAACTCTTCGGTGCTCTTTTTATCCTTCTGACTCTTTCTCTTCCTTCGGTGGCAAGGGTTGCCACAGCTGCGGCTGCTGGTCAACCTAAAGGCAACCTCCCTACCCATCATGGTAGTTTGGCATAGTGGTTATGCCCTCTTGCCGGTTTCCCATAACTCGCAAGAGTCCTTGGTTCAAATCCAGGACTACTCAATGCAGATTTTCTGGAATCGGTTTTTTTTTTTTTTTTTTTTTTTTTTTTTTGTTGGGTTCCGACGGTTTTTCATTTTTCGTTGGACACCACCTGGTCTTGAGTTAGCCTGCTCCGCCGGAAGTTTTGTTCCGGTGGCATAAGCTTGCCACAGTTAACTTCGCTTGGCCAAACTAAAGGTAACTTCGTTACAGATCATGGTAGGATGGCATAGTGGTAATGCCCTCTTGCAAGTTTCCCATGCCTACTCAATGGTATTCCTAGATTTGATGGTTTTTATCTGTCGCGTTTCTTTGAGTCTCGTTCTTCCCGTGGGAGTCCCATTTTAGTCTTAAACTTCTTCTGTTCCACCGGAAGGTTTGTTCCGGATGGCAAAAGCTTTCCACAGCAAATTACGCTCGGCCAAAGTAAAGGTAGTTTCGTTACCAGCTAGGGTAGGATGGCGTAGTGGTAATGCCCTCTTGCATGTTTCCCCTAACTTGCACGAGCCTTCTGGTTCAAATCCAGGGCTACTCAATGGAGATTCTGTGAAATTGCCTTTTTTTAACTTTTGGATCCATCTTCAGTCTCATATCATGTTCTTCTAAATGACAGGAGACGTTCAGCCTGGTACGGCAGTTTGGTAGAATGGCTACCAGGGCTAGTGGTAGTTGTCCTACTCCTAGACTCCTCGGTTCGAATCTGTCCTGTCGAATTGCGCCTCACTCGAATCGCTCGCCTTTTTGGGAAAACTGTCTCATAACGTGACGCTACAAGTCACGCCTTGATGAGTCAACCTTGAGGCGTGCCAAACCTTTCTTAGTTGGGCACTATTCTTCGGAAGTACTTGACCACCCTTCATCTTCCGGTATTTCCGCCGGAAGTTCCTCGATGGTACCTTCTGTTCTTAGTTCAACCGGAGGTGTGTCATCTGGCTCAGGACCATTTATGATCTCCTCAAGTTCACCTTCGGATAAACCAGTGAGTCCTGTCAGATTGTCAGGCAGCTTTATCTTTCGTCTGGCATGATATGGATAGACGCGGAAAGCCGCTATCTTATTTTGCAAGACAGAACCATCCATTTCCGCCAGAACGTAAGACCCTCCAATTGTCCGTCGGACAACTATACATGGCCCTAGGAAACGCGGTTTCAACTTCCTGTTGAGTGATTTCTCTATTGCTGTATTTCTTACTAGTACTAGAGAGCCAGGCTTAAAATTCCAGTTACGAACTTTAGCCTTGTGAGTGTCTAAGTACCTCAAAGTATCTTTAATTTTCTTCTTTTCAATGCTCTCAATGATCCTGTCGACTTCCAAGGTATGCAAGGCTAGGGCCTTGGGTCTTTCCCAATAAGTTCTGCCCAGGAAAGGGTCCTATCAGGTACTTGTACTAGCCAGGTTGCTTGAACAATATCAAACGGAAGAACAGGCATGGCGCCGGTAACAGCAAAGAAGGGGAACCCATCCGTTTCCTTGTGGTAATCCAGTCCGCCCACATTACCAGCGGAAACCTTCGAGCCCACTTTTTGACGTCTCCGTCGCAAGCTTTATAAAGAGCCTGACGGACATCCCAGTGAGGTCTCTCAATCTTTCCGTTGGCTTGCGAATTGTAACCTGATATTTGGATCCCTTTTATTCCCAGCTGATGTGGTAAAACTTTTTAAAAGTACGGGTTAGTTAACTGCACGATAATTTAAAAAGTACAGGTTAAAGGTTACGTAGCCCAAAGTGGAAGAGGGAAAAATGGCATTTTTTATCTGTTTTGGGGTGGGAGCCTTTTCCTTATATGGAATTCCCTGTTTGGAAGGTGTTTTAAAGCTAAAACCACCATCAGAGCAAGTGTGAGCCATTGTAGATGTGATTATAAACATAACTAAACAATTATGTAAGCTGTACAGAAAACATCATTTATTGAGCTTATATGCATAGGAGGAGGTCCCTAACCTTATCCCTAACCCTAACTATCCCTAACCCTACCTATCCCTAACCCTAACAAGCTAGTTGCCGGGCAGGTTCGAATCCGGGGGGCAGATTTACATTGTGGCTGAATGTGGCTATGCCTTTTAACCCGTACTTTTTAAATTATCGTGCAGTTAACTAACCCATACTTTTTAAAAAGTATGTCTGCATCTGGTGCTATTCCATATCTTTTCTCCAAATACGATAGAGCTGCTTTGAATGCTCCCCCATTATCTGAGATTAGCATTGCTAAACATCCCCATCTGCAAATCACATCTTCGAACAACCATTCACCTATGGTTCTCTGGTTCTCCTTTGCCAGCAGTCTCCCTTCCATCCAAGAACTCATGGCGCACCTTCCATGGACTATATACTTCTTTCCCTCGGAAGCTATCAGCATATGCATAGTATCTGTATGCATAACCTGGAACAACGAGGGCGTAGGTGTTACCTTCGGAGGCATCTTTACGTAGTCCTTCAGGCGGGTTTGGCAGATGTGGCAGTATTTAACATAAAAGTGAACGTCTGCCTCCAGATCTGGCCACCAAAAACGTTCTTGCAATAGAGACTTGGTCGCAAACACCCCTCGGTGTCCCAGACTATCATGCGCTGCAAATAGTAAATACATTCGTTGTTCTTTTGGAACAACTAACCTGTGTTTACCACCTGGGTCTCTTCGATACATTCTATCTTCATTGAAAAAGAACTTCCTTCCGAAGGTAACAAAGTTCTTGTACCTTCGGTCATTCATTCCTTCTGGCCTCGTTTTAGGATCCCTTAACCATTTTCTGACGGCCAGTAAATCCTCGTCCATCTGTTTCGATTTCGGAGACCTATGCTTGTCACGGTAGGGCTCGTTGTCCACCTGTAGAGGCTAGCTTTTTATATTAATAAGGGAAGTTGCCCATAATTTTGCATATATTATTGAGGTAAACTTCCCTACACAGCCTTATTTATAAAAAATGGGGAATTTCCCTCTGCTAGGCATGTGACCTACGAAAGACAGCTTTTTATATAAAAGATGGGAAACTACCCTCTACTAGACATGTGACCTACATAGGCCAGTGGGCAGGCAGGCTTTGGGCGCATTTGGGTGCATTTGGAATTTCCTTTTTAGGAAACAATGACATAATGATCAAAAAAAGCAGATTTTTTATTGCCTATTTTGGCAGACAATAAGAGGGGGTTATTTGGTGCATAGGGTGGCATTTTCCCACACTTCAGGTCAGTGGGTGTGGGCGCATTTGGAATTTCCTTTTTGGGAAACAATGACATAATAATCAAAAATAAATGAATTTTTGCAAAAATAAGCAGATTTCTGCTGCTTACTATATCAGGTAATGAGAGGGATCAAATGATGGATAGATGCGGAATTTTCCCACGCTTCAGCTCAGTAGTTGCGGGTGCATTTGGGATTGCTTTTTTAGGAAATAATCACATAATAATCAAAAATAAGCAGATTTAAGCAGATTCCTGCTGTTTATTGTGGCAGGCATTGGAAGGGGCTGTCTGATAAATAAGGGCAGAATTTTCCCACGCTTCCGGAAACCACTGGCAGATGCCTTATGAAATGGAGACCTTGAATATGGTTACCAAATTGGAATAGAGACTGTGGCTGAAGAGAAAAACGCAAAAAACATTTTTGGAGCCGGCGATGAAAATATAAAAAATGAGGTAAGGGTGTTTATAGGGGTAAATTGGGTCTGGGAATCCAAATTTCCAAACAGAATTTCAATATTCTTAGTGGTTCTTGAGATATTCACTGACCTGTGTACAAGCATAAAATATCCAGATGACAGACACATCTTAGGAACCAGCCTATGACATTCAGATACAGTTCTTTTTTTTTTTTTTTTTTTTTTTTTTTTGGTGGTACGCGTCGTTGACATTTGTCAACTACATTTCCCGGATATGAGTTATCGGCAACCGACAAAGTCAGGCCCCGCCGGTACTGCGTAAGGAAGGAGGGAACAATTGAGAACCTCCGTATTACCCCGGAAGGAATGCATTTACACACACCACGTGCGCCGGCGATGCAGCTGTCCACGTGATAGTGTGGGACTCGACGGACTTTGCCGCAATACCCACTAAAACTCCCGTTAATATGGTATGCAAGGGGGGCAACGGGACCTATCGTAGCTCAACGTGTGGTATTCGAACCAACGACCTCGCTGCATCATTGTCAGGCGATGGCACGTGATTAGCCGTCATGGTGCTACCAACTACACCATCGAGGCCCCGACATTCAGATACAGTTCTCATAGTTGTCAAATCACCAAATAGCAAAACTAACGTACTTTAGAAATCACCTCTAGTAAACTACAGCTTTTTATTTGATCAAAGAGTATATACTACTGTTACCTTTGTTGGATTTCAAATTTGCAATAGCTTCACTGCTTCAATGACTACTTAAGATCTATACTACAGTTACTTTTGTTCTGGAATACTTTAGTGGCTTTTGATCACCTAAATACCCATATCACTCCACAGGATATACAAATCATATATGAAAAGCATATTACCAGTTTAAAATGAACAGTCTATTGGCAGTTATGTATTTTGGTCATTATGTTTGATAAAATCAAGACAGAATGACTATGTACATTATTGTTAAAATACAACTCTTATGAAATGCTGAGTATATAGAAACTGGTTTATGTTAGTTTTCATTTAGCTAAAGTTTATGAGAAACATATATGGATGGATGTCTCATGTCTCTGAGACTATATGTGAATACAGACCACCATTTATTAACCATAGAGTGTGTACTATGCATAGTATGTATTTACTTTCACTTGTTATACTTTTGGTGAATACAAAAAATCCCAGAGAGAAAGTATAATAAGAATAATCTGTTATATGCAGTGAAAAGAAGAAATAAATAGTCCCCCAAAGTTATATCCAGTATCTGAAAAGAAGAGGTATCATATCACTGAACCAAGTCATAAGTTGGTTTCTATGTCTGCATATTTTATGCTTGTACACAGGTCAGTGAATATCTCAAGAACCACTAAGAATATTGAAATTCTGTTTGGAAATTTGGATTCCCAAACCCAATTTACCCCTATAAACACCCCTTACCTCATTTTTTATATTTTCATCGCCGGCTCCAAAAATGTTTTTTGCGTTTTTCTCTTCAGCCACAGTCTCTATTCCAATTTGGTAACCATATTCAAGGTCTCCATTTCATAAGGCATCTGCCAGTGGTTTCCGGAAGCGTGGGAAAATTCTGCCCTTTTTCAGACAGCCCCTTCCAATGTCTGCCACAATAAACAGCAGGAATCTGCTTAAATCTGCTTATTTTTGATTATTATGTGATTATTTCCTAAAAAAGCAATCCCAAATGCACCCGCAACTACTGAGCTGAAGCGTGGGAAAATTCCGCATCTATCCATCATTTGATCCCTCTCATTACCTGATATAGTAAGCAGCAGAAATCTGCTTATTTTTGCAAAAATTCATTTATTTTTGATTATTATGTCATTGTTTCCCAAAAAGGAAATCCCAAATGCGCCCACACCCACTGACCTGAAGTGGGAAAATGCCACCCTATGCACCAAATAACCCCCCTCTTATTGTCTGCCAAAATAGGCAATAAAAAATCTGCTTTTTTTGATCATTATGTCATTGTTTCCCAAAAAGGAAATCCCAAATGCGCCCACATCCACTGACCTGAAGTGGGAAAATGCCACCCTATGCACCAAATAACCCCCTCTTATTGTCTGCCAAAATAGGCAATAAAAAATCTGCTTTTTTTGATCATTATGTCATTGTTTCCTAAAAAGGAAATTCCAAATGCACCCAAATGCGCCCAAAGCCTGCCTGCCCACTGGCCTATGTAGGTCACATGTCTAGTAGAGGGTAGTTTCCCATCTTTTATATAAAAAGCTGTCTTTCGTAGGTCACATGCCTAGCAGAGGGAAATTCCCCATTTTTTATAAATAAGGCTGTGTAGGGAAGTTTACCTCAATAATATATGCAAAATTATGGGCAACTGTCCTTTTTGTTTATATTTTTCTAGCAGCTAGAGCTGCGTTGTCGTCTTCTGTCGGAAGCATTAACTGAGGCATCTGGGCCACAATTTTCGCTCCTTCTGGACAAGAACCCGCAACTCGTGTCCTAGTTAGGTACTCCATGTCTCGCTTTTCCATTACATCTCTCATAAAACTTCCGAGGGAAGTGTCGATCAGGAACCCACCCCTGGTATCAATGTCTTCCTTGAATTCATCATAGTCCAAGGTAGTATCATCGTTACCCGCTTCAACTTCGAACTTGAAAGGCTCAACATCGTGATAGTACTCGTCCTCTGGGTTGGAGTATTGCTCGTCCCCTTCAGAAGGCTTCCTCCGGGACAAACCATCAGGCCCAAAGGTCTTTCCTTCCACATGCCTTAGAGTGAAGTGAAACATTAGGATTTGTTCTATCCATCGATTGATAGCAGCATTTGGGGCTTCATCTGGATGTTGAAGCATCCCCTTGATGTACTTGGCATCGGTTTCTATTACTAGATTCCTGACGCCATACAATAAATGCTTTGTCGCTAACAAGGTTCGATATGCACCAGATACGGTAGAACTTTTGTATAAATAAGGATAATATTTCCTCACGACGTTTGCAAAAGTCAAGGACAGTTTATAAGGGGGTATTTCAGGATAATGCTAGGCTGGGAAACTGGTCTAAATATGGATAATATAGTCATATATAGGCTAGTACTGACCCAGGAATTAAGTAAACTTGCCCCCCCTGGATTCGAACCTGCCCGGCAGCTAGTATTGTTAGGGTTAGGGTTAGGGTTAGGGTTAGGGACAGAATGGCTCCAACCAGCTCTGGTGATGTTGCTACCCTTCCACATCCATCCAAACAGGCAATTTGACTTTAGGAGGGCTTCCTATGGTATTAGTAAGCCAATACAGCCTGGTTTAAGACAACTTTGGACTTATTATAAATTATTATTTGAATAGTTGTCCTTGAGTTTTACAAAAGTGACTACAACCTCTCGTAATAATCATCCTTGACTTTTACAAAAGTATCTACAGCCATTCGTGCTGTCTTTACCCCTACTAGTACTTGTCCTTGACTTTTGCAAACGTCGTGAGGAAATATTATCCTTACTTTTACAAAAGTTTTACGGTATCAGCTGCGATATAACCCATATAGTTCCCTCTTTGGTTGCGAAAATCTTGCTTCTCTGTCATTTAGAGTAATAGAGCCAAAACGTATAAATTTAGTTTTAGCTTTGTCTCCGTCGGAACTTAGTTGTCGAATATAGAATCCGGCAGCCATGTAGGAAGTATCCACGGAAAGTATTACCTCCCCGCTGCTTTCTAGGTCTATGTTCCCTAGGCATGGACAATCCACCACAGCTTCCTTCAGGTTCGAGACCGAACGGTATTGATCTGGTCCCATTTCAAACCTACTATCTTTTCGTAACAACCTTGTTAATCCGTTTGCTTTCTTAGCGTAATCTTTGATAAACATCCGGAGGACACCAGTAGTCCCTAGGAAGGCCCGAATGTCACTGACATTTTCAAATCGCTCCCAGTTTAAGATGGTCACAACTTTACTTTGATCAGGCTTCCTTCCTTCGTAGCTACAAGTGTGCCCTACTACTTGGAATTCATCTGCACATAGGATAGCCTTATGTCCAGAGAACGTTCCGCCTGCATATTTCATTCTTTGGACCACTCTGTTTAGGTTTTCGAAGTGTTCCCAAACGAAACGCCTAATACCAGGGTTCCCGGGTATCGTTTCGTAACTTCCGTCGGGACGTTCGTACCTTGTCTTCGGACCCCTAATCGCCACATCGTCTATGTAAGGGACAGTAGTGTGAGGTATTTCGTCTTTGAGAATGTAAGTTACATCGTCGTGGAAGATGGGTACTGAGTTAGTCCACCCCATGGGAAGGGTTACTAGTCTTAGAGCTCCAAAAGGGGTCTGAAAGGTAGTATAGTCACGACTGGATTCGGCCAAAAGCCTTTCGTCGTATCCCACATACAAATCTAACACACCTCCACAAGCTCTTCCGGCGAAATGGGCTGCAAGCTCATCTGTGGCCGGCGGAATCCCTGAGTGAGCAATAGTCACTGCATTGAGGGGTTCCAGGCTGTGAACTAGTCTCAAGCTTTTTCCATCTTTCTTTATGACTGTAAACCAACGAGAGCGATATGACGAGTTCAAAGGCTCATATACACCAGCGTTGATTTTCGTCTGTATTATCTTACATACTTCAGGGTAGAGTGCCGGCGGAATGGGTATATTCTTTAATACCCAGGGAGTATGAGGTATCACTGGCATTTCTACCGGCGGAAAATATTCTTCCTTGAAATGTCCCCTCTCCTCGTCGTTCCAGGCGAAACCCTGTTCTTGTTCCATCATGAAATGATGCATAAGTTTACGCTCCTCAGGCCACAAGAAGTCTCCTTCATGTACCTTGTCTATAATTTCTTTTCTCTCTTGAGTATACCTCCCAGTCGGTCTAAATTCTGGGGGTTGAGTAGATAACTTAGGCATCTCCGCTAAAGGATTCCCTTTGATATCTCTCACAATACGAAACTTCTCTGGTAGGGAGGCAAGGACCGGTTTGACTTTCAAAGCAACAGGTTTATACTTCTTAGAGCCAAACACTGCAGTCGGAATGAATCCTTGTCCTTCCGTCGAAAGATCTACCTCTGCATCTACCAGGCTGTTTAACAAAACAGTATTGCTAATTGCACAGGTACACATAGGATGCGAGCAGATATACGAGGGAGAGTGCAGAGGGGCTTTAGATTCCCACTCAGACACTTTTCCTTCTGTCGTTTCGTCCACTGGTCGAGCTTCCGCCGGACGGGTTAGGTCAAACAACAGTACAGTTGGATTTTTCTTGTGCTCTGGTACTTGGAGACAGACCGCCTCTGCCAGCTGCTCCTGTTCAGTCGGTAAATTTGCTTCCCTCGGAACTTTCGTTCCTTCAGTACTATAAATCTTCGACAAGTAACTCTTCAAAGTGTATTCAGCAGGTTTGTCATGAGAGACTCCCATTGCGGAGGCTGATAGATAAGTCTCTACCAATTCCTCGTTACCGAATACGGATTCCTTCTTTGACTTGGATTTAGATCCTTCCCTCGGAAGGCAGAATTCTTCAATCTCAATTTTTCCATCAGGGGCGACATTCAAGACGATAGCAACCTCTCCTTGATCTTCGGTAATCAATTCCTCAAGGTTGTTGGAAAATCCTCCATGCCCTTCAAACTATCCTTCTCTTCAGTCGGATGTTTGACTGCTAGAGGACGAGACCGTCCCCTGGGAGTAGTAGGTATAGTAACTTTTCTTTTCGTATTCGGACAAGTGATAGTAATCCTTTGACTACCATCCTCATCGTTCTCCACCATGCTTTTGGTTAGGCAGTCGAAGGGTCTTCCTAGTAGCATTTCATAGGCGGGTTCATTGATAACATGTACTTGGAGGTACAATGTTATTCCGTCGAAATTGAATGCCACATTCCTTGCCACACCTAAGGACTTTTCCACTTGGCCGTTGGCGGACTGCATAAAGATACAGACCTCCGGATCCCAACTTAAACCTAACTCTTCTGCAACCTTCCTCGAAGTTGAGACTATCTGGGAGCCCGAGTCGTATATAGACTCCACTCTCATTTTTCCATTCACTATCGGGTTGACAGCTCTAATGGAAGAAGTCTCTTTTCCGACGAAAACCTGCTTGGGTTTTTCTCCTGGCAGCAAGTTTTCTAGGTACTGTAGTACAGGATCTGAGATAGCTGCACCTTCCCCATGAGGTTGTATAGTCATTTGTTCCAATACAACTGCCGGGGGCAAATCTTCGACTAACAAACACCCTTCTATTACAGTGGATGTGTCGGGACTTCCCTCGGAAATCGCAGGAACTTCCGTCTGTTCTTCGTTTTCACTTTCCTCTTCCTCATCCAGATCACGGACGAAATTGAACATGTGGACCTGCTGCCTTGTCAGGACATGCTTGGCCACAATCTTCCGTCTGACTTCATCACGGACTGCTTTCGACACACTTAATAGGTCGCCAACAGTCGCTGCTACATCAGTATCCATTATCTTCTTGACCAGTTTATCTACTGTACTGGCATCCTCTACGGGCGCCCTGTTTCGATAAGCTGGGTAGGGTTCTCGAGGAAGGGGTATAGGATTATCCTTTTCCACTTCTGTCGCGCCCTCAACCTTATCCTGATTCTCCCTTGGATAGGTTCTCTTTTCTTTCGGGAACCCAACCTCCTTAACCATCCGATATGGTGCAGCTGGAATAGCTGCCCAGTCTGGTAGAGGTGCGGGAATCCTTTCCTTTTCCTTTCTTTGGTACTCTCCCTCGGAAGGGTCGTCTTCCGGCGGATTTGTACCCGATTGCTGCTTCTCTGCAGCCGACTTCAAATCGCTTTCTCTTCGTTTTGCAGGGGGTATATATTTTTCCAACTCGACTCCATCAAACTTCACCTTCTTTACGGCCATAGTCGTCTTATTGTTCTCCGGGGGCTTTTTCGCAAAGTTAGGTTTTGCCGTATTACGAGTGCCCACCATCATCGAACCCATCAGTTTTTCGACTGGAGCTTTCCGTCGGAAGAGCCCTCCATGTAAGAAAGTGCTGCATCTTCCGCGAGGCCATTCATCAACTGGTTGGTTGGATGAAACGCCATTCCCTCGGGAATAGGGATGTTGTTTTGGACGAGAGCGTGGATCAAATATTGCGACCTCTGCCTCTCCTGCTCAGCGGTCTCTTCCCATTCTCGTGCCTGGTTAATGAAGTAAGTCTCACTCTGGGACTGTCCTTCACTCTTACCGGGGGCTTGAGCGTTGGGCTTGGGCTTGCTTGCCAAGTAATCATCAACTCTCTTCTGGTTGGACACTCTCTGTCCGGCGGTAATAGGTGGTAAACGACCCCCATCCCACATAACCGTTCTGCCTTGTTCGTTTATGTTAATCAGGCCCTTCTGGGCATACTCGTGCCTGGTAGGGACAGTTTTGCTCGATGTGGCCCAAACAAGAAGCAGAAGTAACACTGGAGTTCTTCCATCGTCATTTTGTTGGCCGGCGGAAAGTTGGGCATTGCCACATTCTGCCTAGGAGGGCCCTGTACACCAGCGGGAGGTTTTGCCTGATTAGCATACTGTTGGTACGGAGGGTACTGGGGTACCGCCGGAAGCATATAATTCATATTGCCTCCATATCCATACATCTGAGGTTGAGTCTGAGGCTGAGAGAAAGATGTCATCCAGTTTCCTGCTGGAGGTGCTGGAGCAGGTTTCTGGCTCTGGAACCAGGTCTTCATTTCGTTGAAGCCTGAGCTCATGTCAGTCTTGATAGACTCGAATCTTTCCCCAGTCGACTTTTCTGCCTTCTGCATCCATTCCTTCATGGTCTGCTCCGAGGTCTTCATTCTTGCCTCCAGAGGGTCGGTAACCTCTCTGATCATGTCCAAGGTCTCTCTCTTGAACTTCCCCTTTCCGACAAAGTCGATCCGACGGAAATGACCGCATCTCTGGCGTCACTACCGTAACGGAGCTTAGTCTCAGGCTTATAGTTATAAACCATTTCGTCAGCTTCAGCGATGAGTTCCTTAAGCTCGAAACGGTCTTCCTTCGGAACTAACTTTGCTGGGGTAGACTTTTTGACTTTGCCTTTTAGGCTCATACGGTCTACCAGGGAGTCTCGGAAGGACTCGCTCAACTTCTGCAACCACAATTCCACTAGCTGCATTTCGGTATACAGACCTTCGGGAAGTAGCTGCCAGTAGCCGACGAAAATCCTTTTCATAGTTCCGTAGGTATCCTCGTCCTTGACAGATATGCCGACGTACTTTTCCAAAGCCTTGACCATCTCCGACATGGTGATCCTTTCTGCATCCGTGGTATTCGGATAGGATTCCATGATCGCAGCCTTTACTTGGGCATAAGGAGTCTTCAAATAGTCTTGTCCGAACTTGAATTTCGCCAGACCTCTCCAGGTCAGCTCAACTTCTTCATCCGGATAATCCAACAAGGCGTACTTGTTCTTCTTCTCATCTTCGGTAACAGCGCACTTCTCAAACCAGGCTTCTAGTTTGCGCCAATACTCTCTTAGCTTCTTGGGGGAGGCCGCCGCTTCTGCATCAATTCTTGGGGCCTCTTTCCCATGGAAACTGGGCATAGTCTTTGATTCGGACATTTCGGGTGTAGGTTGTAAAAACGATGATAAGGATGATAGGGTAGAGGTAGATGAAGATTCCGAGGGAAACTCTTCAGTCGGACGATGAGATAATTCTGTCGGAAGGGGAGGATAAGGTACTCTTAAACCGTTATATAGTTTGTAGAGGTGTTTTAGTTTCAAAAGATTTCCTTCGGGATCTTGGGAAAGCTTGGTATCACGACGGGTATTGTTGATAAATGAGGTATCAGCTCGGGTGATAGCAGCAATCTGGTCAGGAACCGATTCTTCTTTGAAACGACCGAGGAAACGCCGGTAGAGTCTTATCTGCCTTGCCAACAAATCTGGGTCAGTCGCTTCGACTGTGAGGAGGTTTTCCGGCGGTGTACTTCGTCTGGATGCAATTGTGAACTTTTGTTCTAGTCTGTCCTGGGACAGTAAAGGTTTTCTTTTCGAACGGAACTTTCCGTCGGAAACGTTTTAGGATCTGGATTTTACACCCCTCGCGGTGGGCTCCAAATGAGAGACTTGCTATGCGATCGAAGCAGAACAAAAGAAAAAGGTTTATGAATATAAACCTCAAACTCTACTCTCCTCTAAACCTCAAAAACACAGTAGTCAGGGTGAGTTCGGGGTGACGAAGTATAAAAATCCTTCTGAAATCGAGATGGGGAACGTTCCGCCGGAAGGTAAGGTTTCGTCGGAAGACCAAATTACCGAGGGAAGACAGTAGGTAGTTCTTTTGGGTAGTAGTGTTTAATGACAATAGTCAGAGAGGGTTTGAGTTTAAAAGGGGCAAGGACTTTGACACGAAAACTAGGTCTGGACACTGGATAACTTCTTGACTGGTTACTAGGACTTGTTCTCAACTTAGTTCACTGGGTCTATATGCTTTTAAAACTCTTTATATTCTCTTGGTTCCAACTCTTATCTTTGGTAGGGAAAACCCTGAGCTATCTAAGAAACTAGACAGGTGATGTCCAGCGGGGAAGAAGCTGAGGTCTACTACGATAACCTACGGTTTATATACCCTAGAAAATATTAGATAAGATGGTACTGTATAGTTACAAGCCACACGAGATAGCTCCGGAGGATGGGTACCATAGATAACCGTTCCGCCGGATGTGCGTCGAAATCATGTGCAGTCGAAAATATGGCGTCCGCCGGAAATAAATCACTTGATCGGTAGGATAGGTAGGTAGTAGTTCTGGTGAATGGAGTATACAGGGGAGCTGTCGATACAGCGTTCCGCCTGTACAGAGTCTTCCTTCGGACAGATGCTTCCCAGAGGTATATTCTTATAAGGTTACGACCCTCGGAAATGAGGATCGAACGGAAAATATCGCTAAAATTACCGGCGGAATATTGCCAGGCGTATCACCGCTTAGCAAGGAGGTTGAGAACATCGAGTTGGAGAAGAAGCATATCTGGCAATCTCTTCAGTTACATCTTCCAGGGCTTGTGGAACGAAAAGCGTTATCTTATTTATAAAGAAGACGGGTGGTTAGTACTAGTGCAATAGTATCCATGTACTTGCTGTACTATGAACATCCAATGTTTTGAGACTCACTCGTCATGATCACGAAATAAAACTTTGAGAGGCGAAAGCAAAAGGCAGACCAAAGTCAATGTTTTCGGGTCGAGCTCAGGCTGTGCAACAGCCGTGGCCCTGATCGTCGATATAATTATTAATATCAGAGAGCTGCGAGTACTATATGTTAAACAGACCAAAGCATGCCCAGCGGGCACGCCTAGTGGTCCAGCGGACAAATAGGGCAGGAGAAGCTTGAAATAAGTTCCCTATCGATATGAATAAACATCAAAAATAAGTTCATATCATACATACGTTTTACCCTGATCAGAGTTACCCAGCGGACGAAACAGGGTGACGTTCCTGCACAGAAGGAAGCTAAGATCATCCATGGCCAGTCTTTTCGTTGAGTAGTCACATTCCTGATTCGTTCAGGGAATCCCGGTTTATCTTTGTTATGAACGGAAGGTATCATCTTCCTTCCTTTTCTGAATTCCTCACCTCTAAATTTATCGGCCAGCTGAATTCTCTGTCATTGACTCATTAATATTCTCTGAGACATGTACTTATCAGTTGCATATTTCTTGTCTCTGGCTCTGGCTGATTGACACTTTGTCGTGTAATTGCTAGCTAGTGGTATCATCGAACAGAGTCTACCAATTTCTTCGGGTATTTTGATTTGATCGGACTTCAAAACTTCAGATCCGACAAGAATATCAATACCTCAGTGAAGACATGATCTAGGGGTTTAACTCAGGCGTAGGATCACTCTTGTAAATTCAGCCAGGATTACTAGGCCTTCCACACGAGGCATTCCGAATCGTGATGCATAACGCATCATATACGAGAACCGTCGCTTATATTCTTCGACCAATCTCGACGAGTCTCATGTGTGAATCCTCATTATGGGTCTTACCAGTACTCGGTGCTTGATTGTTGGACCCTCTTGCCTCTGGAGGGTACAAGTATACATGAGGTTGTGCCTCTGGTATATAATGCGGTGTACATTTTTGACTGGTAGTCAGATTACGACCTTAACCATGGTTCCTGCTCTCTGCATTCCCAGCGAGAATACTGTCCCCCTGATAGCCCCACTCAATTGTATTGATCTCGAAGTCCAAAACTTGAAAGACTGCAAGGCAAGTATATACTAGTAGTGCATATTATGCTTAGGTGTCGAATTCAAAGCTCACATAGATTTCTTAGAAAGTCCTGCCCGTCGTGTTCAAAGCTAACGATGGCCTTCCCACGAGAATTTGTACTACCGTTTGGCGAGATAAAAACTGTTCTCTGTTGCGAGCCAACCTAGTGGACGTAGAGGCTATATTCACCAATCTGAAGGCAGTTCGATTTGATATTGAGATTCATGTCGGGTCTCGGTGTTTCTTAGTCTCCGGCTACTACGATCAACATCAACCCTACAACAAATCTCTGAAGAAATTAGATATTAAATGGAGAGGTGAAGTCGCCATCTTCCCGATGCATCTCAAAGATGCTCCCACCTTCATCGTCGGGGCGCACATCCCGCAAATTGCTTTCAAACGTGCCGTCGCCAGGTTTGAACTTCGTTATACTTTTATACCATGCTTAACTGACATTGTAACGTACCCTTAGGTACTGTCATTATTTCTTGGAACATTGGAGGTTTAACTTGAAAGGGGAAGCCCATCGCATCGAACTTTTTTGCTAGTTGCAACGCATGTACATGTCCATAATATACACATGTCTTCCATGATCAATATATCACTTTAGTCAATATTGTGATATGGCTACATACGTATTCGTAACAAATCGAACAAGATCAAGAAGAGGGTCTCCGCTCCCAAGTCGTACGGTTGATAGGTTCTGAGAAAGGAAATTTAACCTCGAGATCCATACCCTCCTGAATGCACTCGAAAAACTTTTCTTCAACTTCGAGAGCAGTCTCACACCAGAGGTAAGATAAGACATTATCGGGGTCCGGGTAGAAGCTCAATCGAACTCTTGACCAGCGAGTAACCAGCGACACTGAATTTGGGGACGTATCGTCTGCAATATTGATCCATCGTGATCGGACCATGTTGACGATGTCCGAATGTAGACCCTCTTGCTGATAAATACAGGATGCTGGCAGAGTATTGTCGGCATGTTCACAAGCCACGGCTACTTCGAGTGTGTGCAGCCGAGGAAGCCGTGCAGGGCCGTGATTGGTCCAGTGCAGGAACCGAACCAGATCCCGGTCCAACCATTTGACTGTGTCTTCGCTAAAGAGCCGTAGGATTTCCAGAGTCTGAAAAGTACGAAGTAATGACCTAAGCTCCTCTGATGTTATTCCGGCGCATTGGTTCAAGGATAAAGAAGTAATTGGGAAACATGAACGTTCGTACAAGGAAAGGATGGCACTTAATGGACGATCTGCACCATAAAGTTCAAAATGACTTAATGATGGCAAAAATAAGGAGTGAAGTACAGCGCTGCAGTCCATAGACGAGGCTGCAGGTATAAGAACATAAAGAGACTTCATTGACCATGAAAATGTAGTAAGATTGGAAAGATAATGGGGTGAGGCCAGGTGCAATTCATCATCTGCCGCAAAATACGGACTATATGAAGATGCCTTGAAGTGAAGGAGGGAGCAGCACTTGAGTAAGATGGCTCTTAAGTCCAGAGGAGAGCACGCCCGATAGTCCAGATCTAGATAAGTCAAATTTTGCCAGGGAGGAGTGCCAATCAACGGAGACGTCAAAACGTTGGCCTCCTCGAGCTCGTCCTCTTCATCCGACCTCAAGATAATGGTGCGGAGATTGGTAGATCGACTGAAGAGCTCCCCGAGACCACCTGGGCCTAAAGGAGTACTGGAGTCTGAAAAATAGTCGTTGTCTATGATACAATCGTCTTCACCCTGGAAGCTGATGGATAGAAAAATAGAGCAGAGAGAGGGAAAGTGAATGCCCGCCGGGAGCTGCAGAAAGGCCACTTCGAGAATGGATATAGGAAGCCTTAACGTCAGGGACTCCCACCGAGAAGTTGATTCATGAAACAGAAAAGGCTTCATGTAATCAGCGGCAGCCTTAACGCAATAGAGAGGAGGACGGTTACTAAAGAACCATGCCTGTTTGGTATACAGTCCCACATCGCCGTAGAGGTAAATGTTAAGTGGAAGGGAACCACTTCTCGAGAGGAGAAGTTTAACCATTTGCCGGTGAAAAACTAGTCCGTCGGGGGAGTATGAGAATAATGGGATACGAAGATGGGACCAGAGATGACAAGTCCCAGTTGCCACCTCCCTCCAGTAGCGACACGTATGGCAAAGAGAGAGAATGGATTGTATGTGTGACTTTTCGTCGACAGAGAATAGGAAAATCTTGGCAAGAAGTTCGTAAGCGAGGCTATGTATTCCTTTCAAGTTTGCGCCACTGGAATCGAGCTGGAATGAATATAATTAGATCTTTAAGGTCGACGAGCTAGAAAAATCAATCCAATTACAGAAGTAAGGACCGTAGCTTGTGAGGAAGAGGAAATCACATTCGAAGTATGCGCAAAAGAGACACGGACAACGGGAGAGTCCGAGGATTGAAGCAGAAACACAGAGCTGGCTTCTGAATCGGATAATTGTGGGCTCATAATTCGTGGGCTGTTGCTTGCGTGTGTTGGGGCAGAAGACTCCTTGGGTGAATTGGCATTTGAGCAGGAAGAGCTATCAATAGTCAGGATGGGGCCAAAATCAAAGGGACGGGGGTAGTGAGGAAAAGGTTGCCATATTATGGGCTCGGAAACCGACCGGTAACAAGTCATAACAAAGAAGGAATGACTTACACATTCGAGTTGGCAGAAGTAAGGGTCGAGATAAGCTGAGGAGGATAGATTTTGTCGTACCATCCGATAGTCGTACTCGGAAGCTGCAGAAGGATTAGTCGGATTGAGACATGGGTCACAGAGCGTCAAAAAGACATACGTTCTCCCCATTTCCCTGGCAGATTCGAACAATATCTTGAGTATAGCGATTGGATGCCATAAGGAGCGGAATAGAGGGATGAAATGTCTGTACAACAAAGTACGACCTGATCAAGCTGGTTATTTGAGATCTAGTTAACACGATCCCGGGTATGAATCCGTACATGCATATGCATTCGGCTTACTTTAGATAGCCTTTCTCATCGATCAGCAACGCAGTCATATATGTCAAGTAGGACCCAACTGAGAAGGTACAATAAAAACGCATGTACACCCAGGTGAGATGAAGTGCCTGGATGTCGGTGATCTAAATGCACGATGCACGTCAGTCCTAGTGCTTCTAAAACGAACAGAGCTCTTCACATCTCACGTCTCACGCTAGGTGTACATGTCGCAATGTCAATGTACCAGGCCTCATTTGTCAAAGTTCGAAGCACTATACGGCGTGCAAGATTCTTGTAAAATTTGACCGTGAGTACAAGCCCTAGTTTCGATGATTCGGGTACTGTACTTACTGATCAACCATCAGGATTCCCTGCACATGTGTTCGAATTCGAAGACATAGGAACATCTGAATTGTGATTATCCCGTAGCCATAATGCATTAATACGTATAACACCGGCGGTCGTAAATACCTCCGTGCGAGTCCTCGACCGGTAGTACTAGCAAGTACTGGGAACAAGTACCAGTGACGCGGACAAATATAACATTAATATTCGGGAGGTAGAATTATAATCATGAGCATGATGAATGAGAAGTATTGCGGATATTGAAAATGGGATCTTGACAATGGTCGGACGTCAAGCTTCAAGGCCCTTGGATCCATATACGATGGCCGGCAACAAAGTGAAGGCGTGGGAAAGTTGTGATTAGGCGGACTTCCAAAAAAATATTCTTACCCTCTCGAGCTTGTGAGTCGTTTGACTCGTTTCTTGGCCGTAGGGCACATCGACGACATTGTCTTCCCGGGCTGTTCATACTGCTGGTACCTCTGATCACTGATTGTTGTCCCATTCTCGGCTGGCGCTGATGGCTTGGTCGATGACAGCGGTTTTATCGTGGTGCAGAGCTGGTTTCATGATGCCTGGAGGATTCCAGTAGAAACAGTTGTCCCATTCTCGGCTGACGCTGATGGCTTGGTTGATGACAATGTTTCTGTTGCAGTCGATCTCCTCGGTATATATGGACTTTGGTATGGTTGTTCTGTGAGTCCGTGTTCTCTTGTATAACGCCTACGGTTGATGTATCGTTTATTTGATAGATGGAACACTTGCGGATCCCAGGACCGTCAACCACAGGTGACGCTCGACGTTGCCGACACATACCGTTTCTGTATCTGCCTTCCTGACATGATCAGCAAAAACATCTGTGAGTCGTGCACCCGTCGTTTTCCTACTTTCGTCACTCCTTGTTTCTTCAAAGTCGATGAACCGGCACGCAGCAAGATGATTAAACCAACACCAACTCGACATACGATCTCTTACAGGAAGATGTTATTTGGCGTTCCAGGACGGGCGCGGGTTGGAGGTCTAGGAGTATTTGGAGTGATGCTTTTGCTACAGCTGCTCTATCGCGCTCACGTTTTGTAAAAGGTGTGTTCTAATCGTTCTTTGGTGTCGTCATTAGTGCTAATTCAGGTCCCAAGACAAAAAAATCCAGCGCTACGTTCTGCACTCAAACGTCCATGATACCTATCAACTTCGATAATTTACACAGCCCTGACCGCGCCCTCTACAAAATTGCGGAAGACCTCTGATTTTTCACGAGCCCAGCAACAACAGATCGTCATGCATAAAACAAATTCCGGTCCCATGGCATTATGCGGGAGATAGAATAAAATCTCATCTGTTTCACGGCTCTACAGGTACGCCTGCTTCTCGTTTCTTTGATTGCGCGTTTTCTTACAGCCTTCACGTACTACAGACAACGATGGCCAGCATGGACTGGTCTAAAGAGGATATCAAAACAGTAGACTGGTGGGTATCTTCTCTGTACCTTGGAGGATCGTATTCGTTTGCTGATTTGCATGGTATAGAGGGATCCCTCACTCTCGCTTCTGCCGAAGGCGGAACCTTCACCCATCCTAACATCGACTATGGTCTCCTCGCCAACGAATTCGATCTTGTAGCCTTGCAACAAGCTCTCCGAGACGCTGACACTTTCCTCGACGCTACACCCTGGACTTCACCTTCCCCTGACATCATCGCTCCTTTCGGTGATTGGGCTCTGCGGACTTCAGCTGACAGTGCTATGACCAGTTTGGTCGAAATTGGTCAAGTCCGTGACAAAATCCTCTCATTAAAATTGGACCAGGTAGCGTTCCGGTCTTTTTTCCTCCGCCATACACTCACTTTTTTTCGGTCCTCAGATATCAGGAACCTTGACTTCTTCCGGTTTATCAACTTCAATCGACCCAAAAGATTACCTTACCTCTCGACCGTATTATCCTCAAATCCGATGCCGAAATTGGTGTTATCAAGCGCGCCCTAATGCTTTTCGACTCCTTGGTCAGGCCCAATCCCAGTGACATTGACTTAGCGTCTGTCACTGTGGGTTAGCTCAGCGCTACCCACAACCGTCACTGTGAGTTAGCTCAGCGCTACCCACAACCGTCACTGTGAGTTAGCTCAGCGCTACTCACAACCGTCGCACTTTCCGACATCAAGCAAACTCATTTTCTCAACACACTCCTTTTTTTTTATTTTACCGAACCAAACCTCATATACTCTATCGCACCTAGGCGCACGCACTGCCAAATTTAACAACTTCACCGCGTTCTATGGTCTATCCACCCAGATCCCTCGTCATCCGCGTTCTCTCTTTCTCGTCTACGTTGTGTTTGCGTGTGTTTCTCATACACGCCTGTCCGCTTTGACCTGGGCCAACTGGTTCATGGTTAATTGTTTTGATTCAACACTACCATCACCCCCACCACTGCCGCTGCCGCTATCACCACCTCTCATTAGGATATCGAGCAACAAGAAAAGCCGACACCTGGTCACGAAATCCAAGCCAAACCCTCCCCCAAATGCATCCACTTCACAGTCCCGGGGCTCCACCAAACGACAACGTGAAGCTAACGACGATGTCCAAACCATTCACGGTTCCGATTCCGATTCCGATTCCGAGGCTGAGGCCGTCCCCGAGATGGCCGCGGATGAGTCGTCGGGTAATGCTCAATCCGGAGAGATGGACGCCAAAGATAATTCTACCGCTAGTGCTCAAGCTGTCACTTTGAAGTGGGTACCTGTCTCAGGTTCATTCTGACATCGGTGCTGCCAAGTGCTGGAACACCGATGTTACTAGTGCTCTCGACACGTTGCAGGCCAAGTCGGCAACATTTGCCCAAATTGGTACGTGCTCTTCCGAAAAATCCCGCCTCTTTTGGATCAATTTTTTCTCAATAGATTTTCCTGTCTCCCAACGTTACTGAAGACTCTATCACTCCTCTCATTGGTCAACTCACCGTCGCTCTCAACAACGCTGTTAATGACCTTACCAACATCCCCGCTTCCAGTTCGAGCAAGAAACAATTCGACGACGACACCCCCAACCTCGTCGCTACCTCGTCGCTAGTATCGTCACCGTGAGTTTACCCAAAGCCTTTTTATCCGATCCTAAAGACATTGTGGGAATTCATACTTTGTAAAATAGGATATCACCAATACTTGTACTGTGTCTCCTCGGTTCGGCTGCCTCCATCCCCACTTTTGGTGCTCTCCTCTCTGGTGTCGGTGTCTTCTTGAACCAAGTTCTCGTCGGCCTCGAAACCATCCTTGCAGGTGTCCTCAACTTCGTTGCTACCTTGTGAGTGGACCGCACCTATGACTGTAGCGTTTTCCTTATTGACAATTATGACTTTCTTCCTCCTAGACTCGTCGATGTCGCTGGACTCCTCCACTCTCTTTCCTTTGGCCTCGTTCTTGCCTCTCTTTAATTAAGGACATTGGTTGTGATACCCTCTACAGCTTGAAAGTAACACCATTGTTCGTGGTGACGCCGCTACTGAATGTTTCTACTCATGGGCTCATCCGAGACCAACGTGTTTGCCTCGTCGGCTAGCACATCCCTGTTCACTGGCTTCACTCAATCTATGGTCTCTGGCCGGAGCTTTGGATCTGTCAATTCAGCAGAGACCCTTTGATAACAACACTAGGTAAGCTTATTCTACGGTGTTTTCTTTACACAGGACTGACTTCGCCGCAAGCAGAGGACCGTCCAAAAGAGCATTGGCCGTGGTCTCGGACTCACGATTACCTGGGGAAGATTACGAGGGTCGATGGGAACAGGAGGTTTGGATATGATGCTCAGCTAACTATGGATAAGATGTATGAACGGATGTAAACACATTTTCGGCCAGATCTAATACATCTAATACGCTAACCGATGAGAGTAGCTACACAGTATTGTATGTATTGTAGTAGAACAAGTACTAGTACTATTACCGCATAACATTGTTTTGTTTCTTGTTTTTTCTTGTACGTGGGCGTCGGTGATGGGTGTTGGCACCTGTCCCCTCTGAGAAAAAAAGAAGTATGAACAGAAAGAAAATCTTAGGAGATAGATATACTGACTCGATTCTTCCACTTTCGGTTCTTTTCTAGCTTTGGATCGCTTCTTTTGGGACAACCTTCTTTTCTTTTTTTGCTTTGTTCTCTCCCGACGGGCATTGTACTCTTCTTCATTCTCTAGCCAGTCCCTATGAATGAGGAAGACACCTTCTTCCCCGCACTGTGTACCTACATGTTTAGAAACAAGCTTCAGCATGGAAAACCTGCCATTTGAAAGAACTGTACTTACACTTCAAATTTCCGTTGGGCCTTTTGTCCCTTGACCTTTTGGCTGTATCACCGACACATCTCTGTTTCAGACATGTAAAGAATCTCAGCATTGGTTAAATCTAGTGAGCGCTGATACCATACCTTGTGCCAGAGCTTGTGAACACAACTACAACTCTGGTAATAAACGAGGTGGGAAGGACCCTTATTGCAAATAGCACAAACCGCACTCCTCATCCAGGAGAATGAGCTGTACATGTGCTGAGCACAAAGACTTGAATGATCAAGCTACTAGGTTGGAAGTGTAATCACTCACCTCTCCTGTCTGTGTCGGATCCAATTTCATATTCCTCTTACCAGTTCTGAACAACTCCTTTGTCCGAGCATCACCGAGGCAGAGACTCAGAGCCTGTACAAGTGGGAGTTAGAAGTTGTTCAAGGGTGCCATAGAAATTGCTACCTGAAAGCGTTGGTCTTGGGTTTTCAGAGTGGGCCAATAACCGGGTGAGAGGAGGAGATGGGACAAGTGCATAGGACCGGCTTCATTGAGCTCAAAACTTGAGGGAGAAATATGTATTGCTTCCAGAATGGTTAATTCATATCTGGTGGCCAAATGCGTGGTCAATATATACCAAGGTATATTGTTTTTATGGACTTACGGAAAATTGGGGTTACTCTTCTGCAGTAAGTCTCTTGAATAACGCTGTATAAATCTGGTACGATATTCTGCATAATCCTCATGGTCGGGATCTGGGCTCATGCTGATTACGCTTGAATCATCGTCCTCTTCCGCGGCTTCACTTTGTTTATCACTCCAGTCCAACTCTGTTTCGCCCCCGGACTTATATTCTTCGCTAGAGCCATCCTTTCCGTTCGACGTATTGCGTTTTGTTCCTGACCATGGACGACGGGCTGTGATTGTTCTTATCGATCTCGGTTCGGCCGCACTACTAGTACTGGTGGACCCGGATAGTCCCTCAGACGATGGTTGATGATCCAGGAGAGTGCTTCCACTTTTAGGCTGTGAGGAAACGGTCGCTTTTGATCTCGATCTTATGTACCCGGGAAGCTTGACACGAGCCATACCGGGTTGTCGAGGGATTTCGAGACGAGAGAATCAGATGCTTTAAACACGAACACGTGACCTTGCAACACACGAGTATTTACTACACGAGAGGTATGTTTAGTATGACTTTCCGGCAGCAAAACAGCCACTACTTACTTGACAGCTGATACGTTTCAACGTTCAACTTTGAACTAAGTTTTGAATTATGTCTCAGATTTCGGAATCAGGCTATCGTTGAAAAAGATTTTAAAGGCAGCCCAGAGGCTATGACCATGTACATGTTCGGCCTCTTCTGCAACATTGACGCCCAGCAGTCAAACGTGCTCAATATCGAGCGTATTCTAGGTTTTGAAAAAATGGTACTCGTGTCTTTGTTTTCAGACGGACTTCTCACAAGTACGAATTTGACACTTACCTTTGTTTCAATGAAACTTTGTTTTTCATTGAAACAAAGGTAAGTGTCGGAATCGATTCTGTGGCACTGAGTGTCCTGTCATACTTAACCTCGGCACTGGTCTCTGTCACAAAATACACCACTCACTACTCGCTATCATGGTGCGCCCGTTAATGATTATCTCTTCCGACTCTAAATCCAGTCTAAATGTTTGCCAGAAATCCACACTTCTATCTCATACGCGTTTACCGGGACAAAGCTCAAGAAACACACATTCTAGGCAGACATTGGAGGCTCGCATCGCAGATTACGATCTATTATGCGATGGGATGCAGTCGGAATTGGAAGAAACGAGAGGGAAATTGACCAAGAGCGAGAAAGATTTCAGAGAGCTGCACAAAAAATACGTCAGGCTTCTTTATTAATTACAATTGATTGAACTTGACCTCGTCTTCTGCAGGAAAGCAACCTTACGCAACTCGATCTACTCGAAAGCGAGGTGCATAAAAGAACCATGTTACTAGAGCAGGCAAAGGAAACGTATCGATCTTTGCAAAAGCAGTATCAGGAGCAATGCGGTACGCTATGCTTTTTGCTCATGAGCTTTATATTAATGCGTTCCATGGTACACTTTCTCTCTTCTGTTTGTAGCTACTGCCGAGCAGTATCGCATTAATCTACGAGCCAGAGATGACACTATTCAACGTTTGCGGGACATCGTAGAAAGTACAGAACTCGAACGAAACAGTTCTCGAAATTCGCAACATACGCTGGAAAACAGAATTTGCCAATTAGAGGTAAGCTAAAGATTTTCAAGTTTCCTCAGCAGCACTAACTAGCCCTCGGTGATAGCATCAGCTCTCATTCTCCCAGGAGATGTACGCCGAACTCGACCAAAAGAAGAAGGAAAACTTGCTGCTGAAGGAAACTATCAAGCACATGGAAATGGAATTCGAGGAAATGCGTACTTCCATTATCAACAGCCCTTTAAGCAGTCCATCTCTCGAAACCGCTTTTGAGGTACCTAATTATAAGCCCCTTTCTCTAGAAATCTTGGCGCTTTCAAATTCAGTCGAAAAGGATGAGAGCGTTGGAGATGAGAAAAGTGAGAGGGGTTTGGAAAACGGTGGCTGCGTCGACGTCCTCACAAAACCAAATAATGATCACGAGGAGGAAGTTGCAACTTGAGGAATGACTACCGTAGACAAGATCAAGACAGAGACAGACGTAGAGGATTTCGCAACGACTGCTTCATCCGAAAGAAACGCTTCACCTTTCTCCCCACCGTCAGACTACCCTTCAGCTTACGATGACAAGGGAGATATGAAATGGCGTGTGTGTGCAGAAGAGATTGTAAGGTGGAGTCAAAACGGTGGCACGAAGGATACGCAGAACAATGCGTTGGCGGAACACGAATTAAAGGCTGTGGAGGAGGCTCTTCAGACTTTGTGTGCAAATATCGAAAGCAAGTCAAATATTGAGGAGATGAGCTCATCTAGACGGTTCAACACTGCTCCGGATCCAACCTCTCGTTCGACTCTGGATCGTTTCTCGTGTCCCCATTGCGAAGGAAAGAGCAGCGTAGGGAAAGATGCCCCCTTGAGCGCAACTCTCATACCGGATAAAAAGCACAGGGCCCTCATTGTCAGCCTTTTATCTCTTATTGGGCTGGTCATCAGTTTAGGGCCCAACCTTTGGACGCAGCCCAATATTCCGGGTGGTGCAACTGTGTATGACAGGAAGGCATGGTCAAGTTTTAATAATTTGGAACCTACTGGCGAAGGCTTGAGTGTGGGGGCAGCGGGCGCAAAAGATGTGGGAGGCGGGATAGCAAGAAATAGTCTGTGTCTCGTGTAAACCCCCATATTCCAGGAACCGGTGGAGTTTGTGGACTTGTAAGTTGTACATGTCTAGTCGAATATAGATCAGACACGTCTCTAGTTCTGAAAGAGAAGGATTAATCAAAATGAGTCTTCGTTGCTCTGGAAGAAAGACGTGCCCGTGACAATATCAATTCATATCATTGGAGGATACTTGAGATAGTCTTCTTGCGCTTCTGGTGTAAGTACCAATCATAGAATGTCCCGAAGCATTAAAATACACTCTTGCTGCTTCATGCATTGTCGCTGTCCTAAAGTCAGGTATGATAGAAGATTATGGGGGTGAGATACTCGGGAACTTGATCCAATTAGTCTATTTGGGAGGGGGCTTGGAAGAAGTCCTCATTCTTTCCGTGGGACATGGCTTACATTTGAGGCTGCCTCTTGATCGACATCAATAGTGGTTGAATACATAAAAGAACGTACATTGGAGGTAATTTGGAAACAAATTTGGAGAGACAAAGAAAACAGAAGGAAATTTAGAAGTACTACTAATCGAGCTTAAGGAATCTCGAACACGCACCCAGGATCTAATGTTGTTTGGATATCAGGAGCTCTTGAATCATCATTTGGAGACGCATGTATATGGGACTGAAAAGCAACATAGAGCTCCGGTGACTCGGAATGAGTAGGAACTATGGAAGAAGCTAAATAATCAGCGCTTCATGATCACTATCTATCTCGAATTACAAACAAGCGCACATCGACGCTGCCTTAAATTGAAACGCTACATAAGGACATAAGATTTTCATTTGGACAGAAGTACTAGATCTGGAGAGAGGTGCACATTAGAGTTCACGACGATGTCTAGGGATACTAGTGACCATACTGTAAGGTTATTTTTAACCCTGTATTCATAAGGTCCTTATATACTGGCATCAGGTCGGACAAAAACTCCTCGGGTTCACAGTAGAGGCATAACCGAATTCTCGACCAACACGCAAACTTCTCGTCAATGCCTCCCGGCTTCCATCTAGACAACACCATCTGTAAAATTGCTGGGTGAAATACAACCTTGCGAAATTGTCTAGACCTGGCGGAATCCAAGTGGGGCATTTGCACTTTAATGTCCAAGGTGTGTAACAGCGGTAGCATCAAAGATCCAGAATCTGCAGTGAGGTACTCAACAAAAGCTAAATCAAACCAAGCTGAAACAGCTACAGGTTTTTCCTCGATGCAAAGCTCTTCGAGGAAGTGGCAATTTCGGAGTAACTTGGTCAACTCTTGCGATGTTTCACCAAGATGACACCCATTCAGAAATAAAACACACAATGGAAGAGGGCAAAAAACCAGACTTTGAAGCCCAGGCAGTGGGTTTTCCATGTTTTCGAGATAAATTTGGAGCAGGGACGGTAAGCAGAGAGATTGGAGAAGGAAGGTGCAACTCTTCCTGGCGATGTCAGCCTCCTGGTCCCATAATGAGTAGGAGAGACGAAAGTGAGTGAGATTGTTTAGCGTTTTGATATTTACTGGTTCTACCCGTCCCCGAACCATCCTAAAAGAGGAGAAAGTAGTATACATATGGGTGACGGAGGCATCGAAGGACACTAATGACTCGCATTCGAAGAGGATGTTGTGGATAACTTGAATGCTCAAATGTGTCTCCTTCAAATCGAGTGTGGTAATCCTCTTCCAGTCACCGGGAGTTCCTAGCACTACCAGACTCATAGACCTGGAGGGATCGATAGGTTCGAGATCTTCGGGACCAGGGTGATTTCAATGGTGGACAGTAAGAGAAACGAGATTGGATGCGACGGAAAAAAGACCGCGTCGTTCGTGATTAAGAAGACGATCGACCTCAGCTACCCTCTCCATGAAAGCATGAGTAAAAGCAAACCCAGGTACTTCGACTTCTTCGTCAATGAGATTGGAGTCGTAAAAGTGACCCCAGGTTACTGAATTGAAGGCTCGAAGCCTCGGGAAGAATAAATTCTCCGGTAGAGCGGACAGCGACAGAAGAGAAGATAAGGGTGTTTGCAAATTCAAACTTGCAATGCGAGGTGCGAATGGGAGAATGGGAGTGATAATTCCTATGTCCGTAGTAAGTCCATGGAGAGTAATATGAATGTCGAGATTGCCACTCTTCGTCAGCCATGTAGAAACCATAACTTCATGGTGAGGGGGCACACCCTCGTCGGAGGTAAAAGACATTAAGAGCGAAGACCAAATGACAGGGGTAGAGGACGCAACATCTCTCCAGAGATGAGAAACTTGACTAAAACCAAGAACAGCAGTGAAGTCGGCGTCGATGCACGCATCCTGAAGAATGCGGCCTAGTATATTTTCGGGAACAGTAGGAATGGTGGGAAACGTAGATGGTACACCCTCGAGCTCTGTGCGAGGACTGCTCTAAGTAACAGTGGTCTTGAGAATCACTCCGACGGGATAACGCAACGATGGAGACTTACTTGCACGAGTGAAGGGGTAGGCATACTTGAAAAACTTTTATAGTAGCTGATGAAGTTACAAGAGCAAGCTTAAGCTTAAGGCCTGTATCGAGGCATATCACAGCTATATCTAGTGAAAAATCGATCGCTATCGCGAAGACCTGGCCAGGCTAGCAAATATGTCCGAGCGCTAATTATAAATGTCATTCTGGCTGCGCGTGCGGATGCAGAGATCTTGATCAGACGGGGCCTAAGTATATAAAACCATGGCCATGTATGGGTCGATATAGCCACACTGGTCATGAGAAAGTTTATTGTCATTGGGTGGTCAGGGCGGAACAAGCCCTGTTAAGAGTCATTTGACACTCACTGTCGTCCAATTTGCCCGATGCATATGTATATGGCATTTCATGATCAGCCTTCCCAAACTTCAAAATTTTGAATCAGCCGCTTCGTCCACTACTACCCCTTTGTCAAGCTCTGGAATCTCAATGTCCCGGTGAGAAAATTACTTTTTGGGTTTCTTCGTAACTTTCAACGCACTTTTGTTTCTCTTCATTGGATCCAAATGCGAGTTAGGTTCACGACGACGGCTGAACAGATGAAGAGGGCTTTTCGGAGACTTTGGAAATCGGGACTGAACTGATTTGTGGGATTACGCGTAATAATAAAGGCTTTCTTTGGCCCTCATTGTCGTTATTGGCGCTACGCAAGATGGAAGTGGTGAGTGCAACCCATTGCCAACCTCTTTCGATAAAATGTCAAAAAACTCACAGAATAAGTGAAATCTGGTAATTTATTACCTGAGGGTGATATAAGTTGTAAATCAAGGCTCTAACGGAAGAGAAATATCAATTTTCAAGTAGGCAGAACAAAAGAGCCAAAGGAATACACTTTCCGAGTCGCTTGCGGTTTTAACTTGCGATTACTGTCAACGTGTACGCTTGAATCCAGAAAGCGGCATATATATGTATTTCTGTAGGTCACTACTTATTCCATATTGAAGTCGTGACAAATCGGAGCGTCGAAACAAGCGTGGCAGAGTCTCACTAGCACTAACGTTTTCGGTGGGACCAATAGCCAATCCAGGGGAAAGGATTTATTAACTGAGACTTGGAGTTGCATAACTGTAAGCGAACATACTTTTGAGACACGTTAATTGTGGTTTCACCCTAAGAGCATCGGTGTATGCATGTCGGAAAATATGGTTGTACACCTAGAGAGTTGATCATGGGACATTGCGAAAGAAACGTTCAGTAGAGTCGTTCAGCCAAAAGAGCGCATCGATTTTGGCGAAGGCCGGTGTGCACTATGCAATACCAGCGGGTTGATGCTCAGTCAAAACCTTCGAAGAGTGGAGAACTTGAAAGGCTGCCGGTGTACACCCAAAAGAGTCATCACACCAAAATGAGCGCATCGATTTGGCGAGCACTGATCTGCATTATGCAACATCAGCGGGCCGACGCTCGGTCAAAGCCCAAAGAATTGTGTTGAAGTACAAGATGCATATGGATACAAGAGAAGGCCTAGGACGAAAGTAAGGTCTCCGTTACTATTACTTAGTGTTACATATTGTATACTTTACACGTGATCGTGACTGCAATTTTTTTAAATCAACGGTCACTGGCAACTCCTGTTTCGATTTCCCTCTTCTAGCCATAGGCGACTTTGATCTAGCATCGGTCGTGCAATCCTACTCAGAGTAGGTTGCTTTGAAGGTCATTACTTCGGGTACACCTTTACCGACTCTCCCGTTCGGGCTCCAAGGCGTCAACATCCTTTGGCGCAGAGACGTCTCCACACCCAAAATGCCAAAGCACGCAGATCATATACACTCAAAACAAATGCCTAGTACATGTCCTACTGCCGAAGAGTTGGATAAGAACAACAAACTTCTGCTTCATCGGCAGTCCAACAGTGGGTCTTATAGAACTGTAGTGGACTTCTAACTATTGAGACACCTGCTGAACAGGCACAGCACGACCATCAACCTCTTACGATGCAGCATTGGGTGCCGTTGTCCCTGGAGGCCGAAATTTTGTGACTACACCCTACCGTGGATTGGAGTTATACTCCCCTTCGTTTGTCATTCAAGACATGAAACCTCGATCAAACGGACGTTTCGGAGAGCATGACTATCTTGAATGGCCACAAATGTTCACAGCCGCATTATGCCACCTCTCATGTATTCTCCGTCGACCGGTCGGCTGGCATCCACTGTCCATTATGTGGTGGAGTATGAAGGAAGATGATTTTGTACCGGAACGACGTGGCATTTCCATGGGCTTTGGTAGAGTGAAATCATCCGTTCTACAGGAACTCCGGAGGGCCATCAGCACTCTTACAGAGAGAACGAGAACCTTTTGTACCCGCCACACCAATTCCACTGAGGTAGAGTTAGCACAAAAGTATTTGCGCCTCTTGTTGGACCGAGAAACCCGTCTTCAAAGTCTTATCACTAGTTTCAGCCAAACAAGTGGAGGATTTGCCGCCCTACAACGTACCTTTCTGGAGCTACATGCCTTGTTGGACTACTGTGAAGTGTTCAAACCACAAATGGAAGGTCGTGTGGCACCTGCTTCTCAACATGCACCTATTTTAGGTGTATTCGTCTCTGACTACAGCCAGGCTTCACAGCTGTTCCGTGCTGGAATCCCTTTTTGGTTCATCCACCCTATTCAAAGTCTTCCTCAAGTGTCGGTAGCTGAGCTGGCCCCTTTCGTCAGTGCGGAGACAGTGTGCCAAGACGAATGGGAATTTGGTGCACCAACCATCTACTCTGGTGTTCAAGATTTGGACGCTCAATATTCAGCAATCGCGGAGTACACTGATGCCTTTTTTCGAACGTATACTCCGTTTGCACCACACCGACAGCCTTCTTTACAAGGCTCCTCTACTGCTGGGCCTTTGCGAAGTCGGGGAACAGAGCGTGCGCGCCCAACGCCATGTAAGCAATTTCTCACCATGGCCGCAATAGATGATATACCAATCGTTTCATTTGTTAGATCCCAAACGACAAAGCAACAGTGGAGGGCGGGACAAGTTCGTACTTCTGACTAACAGTCTGTACCCCTCGTCTTCTCCAATATGGTCCCGCGCGTTAGCAGATATCGACCGGGGTGCACTACCGGCAGAGTTTCATAGGGGCTATGCTTTCCCAGATCCGCAACTTTTTGTTTCTGTTCAGACGAGGCAAAGAACATCTACTGTACCATTTCGATCAATTCGGCAGTCACGCGTCACAGGCCATTTTTGAAAACCTCGCCAATAATTTTTTCTCGATTTTTCAGATTTTTAGGAATTTTTCGAAAAATCTCAAAAGTCACGTGTCTGCCGAATTGATCGAAATGGTACAGTACCTATGTTTACAATTGGTTGAGATTCCGCGACCTTCTCTTATTCAGACTTATGAGCCCTTCACCTTCGGCGATCTCCAACTCCGATTGACGGCAGTTACTATTGGGAGACTTTCAACCCCCGCCAGAGGCGAAGTCCTCGACACGCTCAGCCAAGACAAAAGCCAATGTTCGGGAGCTACTCGGAAACTGTTTACTTCAGAGCGGAGTCCAATTCAACCTTACGGATCCACCAGAGGAGGTGGCATGGAGGGGCTCGATAATCACACCAGGCGTGGAGATTCCAGATGCAGTGGTAAAGGAGGTTGTGTGGGAACTGTCACACTTGAACTTTCGTTGTGAGCTCAAGTTCCTGGACGATCTTCTTACCCCCCGTCAACGTCGGACAGAGCAGCACCAGAGATATCTGAACTGGTGCCTTTTTGGGTCGGAAATGGGGGAATTTTTGAGCGTGAATTTCGACAGGCCTGATGAAGGGTTTGCTGCACGAGTGCCGATGCTGAGAAAGGATCACCTGTTCAGCTTGCGGGAGGTCATGCTGGCCTGGGAAGGATCAGGCTCTCGTTGTCAGTTGATCAGGAACGTTAGCAAAGACTCGATTTACAATGATCTGACTCTGGAGGCATTTGAAGGGAGTGTTATACGTACCTACCTTCAATATTTTTTTGATTCGTTCGGGCGGGCCACTACGATACCTCTACGACTTGACATTTCTGACAACTCCGTGTAGCTGATATTATGTATGTCTCTTCTTATTCTATCCGCTTCAACCATTGATGTATTTCCTAATCTTGCTGCGACCTTTCAGTGGAGCACCCATGGTTTTTTTCGGTCCTATTCAGTGACATAGCATTTTATAAATCATTGTCCATGTTCTCTAGTATTTTTTACTCTCCCCTATAGTAAACATGAGGATTTTTGATAGTCGTTACGGCCGGCACGACCTGGACACAGATAAGAGGGGTCCAGCTTTTCAGTTCTTATGGCATGACATGCACTCTCGATTTATGTGCATACATTAGTAGGTCCATCTACCCTTGTAAATTGTAGAACTTGGCTAATCGTTCTAGGTGTCAAGTCTATATATATATAGTAGGAAATGGGCTCCGGATTAGACGTATACCACTCCCAAGCGCAGGAAGTCAGACCTTCCAAAGACCTCCTACTAATCTCTTCTTCGGCTAGACTCATTGTTGAATCCAGTGTGACCCTTTGTTGCTCTCAAATTTAAGTTAGTTAACGTGCTTAATTCTTTATGATTTCTCTTAGTCCTGAATGTCTCCAGAAACCTACGTTCCACCCACATCTCTCCCCATCACTCGCAACGCCAACCATATCAATATGTTACCAATGTACACCATTCAACAGCTTCATCGGACCCTTTCACCCGTGTCAACGAACAACTGCCCACGAATGTCTTGTCGTATTATCATTTCAAGTCCACTTCATGGAAAGTACGAAGAATCGGACAAGTTGTTGAAGTGGAAACCTAGAGATATTCCAAAAGAACTTCTACCAGTATTTCTTACTTTTTTTTCTTTTTTTCTCTCAGTTGAGAGTATTTAGGGGAGGTGAAGCTATCGTTAATCATATGGATTAGGAAGAGCTCGCTCTCAAGGGCGTCGGTCTTTTCCTCGATCCTACCGTTCCTACACCCCGACCTCCGTCGTAAAGAAGAAGGCCAAGACACCAAGGCACAAAACCCCTATTTCTCCTTGCTCTTCGGTCAGCCTTTGCTTGACTGTGTATAATTTCTTACGGATTCTACTTCTCTACCCTCCCTCAATACATTCCGATGCAGAATCCCTGTCATATCTACATCCCCTCGTTCGAACCTATGCTCCGCGTCATAAAAGGTCTTTGGATATGGATGCTGCAATTGGCTGCTCCTTTTACCGGCCCGTTCTTGATCACTCATTCGTGAAATGGATGTCGAAGTCCTAACGCACACCTCCGTCAAAACCCTTCGTCGAGGAGAAGATGGCTTGTGCAAAGGGTTGGAGTTACAAAATGGAGAATTCTTAGATTGTGACATCGTCGTTTTTGCGATTGGAATCACTCCCGGCGACGAGCTCGCTAAGACGAGCGGTATTCAATGTAGCAAGAAGGGTGGAATTATTGTGGATGACACGCTACTAACGAGTGCAAAAGACGTTTATGCCATAGGAGAATGTGCTTGTTGGACTGGTCATACATATGGTATGCGACGTCACTTGGATATCAAGCACTGCTCATCTGTGTTCTTTTGCAGGTCTCATCGCTCCCCGAATAGAAATTGCCGACATCCTATCGTTCAACTTCACACAAGATAATACAAGCGTTGGCACCTTCAAACCCAGACGGATGGTATGAACCCATTATGATAGTATATAACATGCTGAGCGTTGATTTCTTCCTCAGAATAATCCAGACTTGTCGACCAAACTAAAGCTCATGGGGGTCGACATGGCGTCTTTCGGTGATTTCTTCGCGGAGAAACGACAACAGACTTCTGGTGTTGTAATCTTTTTTTTTCGTCTTGCTCTACTGACAAAATCTCCAGCATCGTCCTCGAAGACTCCCGACCCGGCGAAACCAACTGTATCGACAGGAACTAAAACAGCCCTCGCCGAGAAGAAGAACGATGCTTCTGCACCTAGGAAACGGCACCTCCGCGAAGGCACCGTTACCACATCCGCAAATGCTCAGTACGAGACAGTGACATACCGTGACCCGTTTGCGGGTGTGTATAAAAAGTAAGCCCGCCATATGACCAATTTCCAGTCTGTATCAATCGGGTTCTCTTTTCTAGATACATATTCAGCGCGGATGGGAAACATGTCATTGGTGGGATGATGGTCGGAGACACGTCTGACTATGTTAAACTGGTAGCACTTGTGAAGAAGAAGGTACGTACTGACGATAACTTTCTATCAGCCGAATCGAACGTTTCCTACTAGAAATCGTTGGATGTTCCGCCTTCTCAGTTTATTCTTGGTGCTAGTCGAGGCAAAGACGAGGATGACGGAGCTGATCTCGACGATGATACTACGATTTGTAGTTGTCATGTACGTGATGATGTCTTTATATTTATTTGGTCCGGTACTTACTCCTGGACTCGAATTTATGTCCAGAACGTGAGCAAAGGCGCTATCACAGCTTGCGTCCGTGAATCCAAGGATGGATCTGTGACAATCGAAACTATCAAAAAAAAACCACCAAAGCTGAGACGAGTTGCGGAGGATGCATTCCTCTTGTAACGAACATCTTCAAAGCGGAAGTTGGCCACGCGCTATCTAACAATCTCTGCTCACACTTCCCTCGACCCAGGAAAGATGTTTTCGATATTGTCCGCGGCAAGAAACTGAAGACTCTCGAAGAAGTGCTCTCTATCGCCGGTATCGGACAGGAGATTGGTTGCGAAATCTGTACATGTAAGCCGGCAGTGGCGAGCATTCTAGCGTCACTTTGGAATGAGCATGTCATGAATCCGGCACATCACCAACTCCAGGATACGAACGACAAATTTTTGGCCAATGTACAACGTAATGGTAAGAGTTTGAGACCTCTGTTATATTTTCTTGAAGACGTTGACGACGGACGAGTGTTCCTAGGAACCTTCTCTGTTATACCTCGTGTAGCCGGTGGTGAGATTACCCCTGAGAAGTTAATAGCACTTGGCACCGTGGCTAAAAAATGTACGTGAATTCTTCAAAGCAAAGTTTGCTTCCGCTGATTGATCGTTTGGAATTGCTAGACGACTTGTACACAAAAATAACTGGTGGACAGCGTATCGACTTGTTCGGAGCACAGAAGCCCGATCTCCCCGCAATTTGGGGTGAACTCATCGCCGCCGGATTTGAAAGTGGTCATGCGTATGGTTCGTAGACTTTTTTTTGGTCAGCGAGGCTTTGAATGATTGGTTATCTTACTGACGCCTTGCTATTGCCACTGCTGATAGGGAAGTCCCTCCGAACAGTTAAGCCATGTGTAGGAACTACTTGGTGCGTATGTTCAAATAAATCTGCCTCATCCACTATGTTGACCTGTTTTGGTTCAACCAGGTGCCGTTACGGTATTGGCGACTCCGTAGGCAGTGAGTGGTACATCGTTCCGAAACGACCGTGAGCTAATTACAGTATTCCTATATCTCCTTCTAGTGGCTATCCAGCTGGAAGAACGGTACAAAAGTATTTGCGCACCTCATAAGATCAAAGGAGGGGTGAGTGGATGTGTGCGGGAATGTGTGGAAGCGCAGAGTAAGGTTTGTCGTCAGTTCTTGGTTTTATCTTATGGAACGGCAATTGATCGAAAGTATAGGATTTTGGACTTATAGCTACGGACAAAGGCTGGAATGGTATGCATATTGATCTTCTTTCAATTTTGCAGTCAACTCATAATTAATAGTCTTCGCGTGTGGCAATGGAGGCACTAATCCGTGAAACGCAATATTGCTCGCATCTGATGTTCCGCCTTCTAAGGTCGTTAAGCTTCTGGACAGGTAATAACTCCAGTACTTCTCCCGAAATGTATAAGACATAATAACTTTGGAAACCCAGATTCCTTATATATTACATTCGTACCGCAGACAAACTTATGCGCGGACGGCTCGTTGGCTTGAGGAAATGGACGGAGAGATTGAAAAACTCCGGAAAGTCATCATCGAAGACGAGCCAGGTATCTGCGAGGAGCTAGAAGCAGACATGAATTCCTTAGTGGGGTCGTTCTTTGACGAGTGGAAAGCTATTTTGGATGATCCAGAGGGACAAAAACGATTCAGGCAGTCTGTGAATACCGTGCGTATATCAAAAAATGATCTTATGTTTCGTCGTAGTGGTCGTACTGATCTCAGTTGTTTAGGATGAGCGTCGAGACCAAATGGAATGGGTCGAGGAACGTGGTCATCACAGACCAGCAGACTGGATGTTTTTCTCAAAAATGAACGACTTGGATTTCATTTTTTATTGGTTCTTGACTCTTTGACGGCCATTGTACCAATCTTTTTTTTTGTGTCTAGAGGTCCTGGTCACATTATAGAGGTGAGGCTTTTCCCTCGAACTCTCTGAGACTCTTACAATCTCAAATCCCCCTATCAATCAACTAACTGAAACTCTGTTCTTTCTGGCCTATAGAGCTTCCGAATACCTAACAGCGCTTATTAGACATGGACACATCGTCCCGAACCCAGTAAGCTACTGATCTGTATTGTATGACCGTATCGTAGCAGTTGTTTTCCATCGTAGGTCTCTATTCCATCCCGCTTTCTATCGATTGTATACTTACGTTATTTCTAATAGGTACTAAGCTGTTGCCCGTGTTGAGCAAACTGGGGGGAGGATTACTTCTTCTGTTTCTCTGTATTTGGAGTACCCTTGCGGTGGCAATTTTTGTAAAATTACTCGTAAGTAGTGACAACAAATAATTTAAAAAAAGTATCGGTAAGCAAGTCGAAGCTAAAGGTGTGTTAGGGATTCCGTTTTGCTTTCTATTGGTTATGTACTTACCCTATTTCTACTAGGTACTGAGTTGTTGCCCACATTGAACAAACTGGTGGGGGATTCCTTCTGTTTCTCAATGTTTGCAGTCCAATTGCGGTGGTAATTTTTGTAAAATCACTCGTAAGTAGTCCCAACAAATATAATAATTAAAAAACCAGTACCGGTCAGCAAGTCGCTTCGGCGATGGATGCTGAAGTCATACGAACATGATTGGCCGGTCAATTGCCTTTCTGGACAGGAGTAATACGACAAAATCAAAAGTCGCGTCCGGCCTTTTTTTTATTTTTTTATTTGTCGTCGTTGAAAACAACAAGCTTGTCACGGCTTCTACACATCACCATCAACCACTACCCTCCAAACCCACTTCCTCCGGCCTCTACACCGCACGCCATCACGCCACTCGCTGGGTAATTTGAACGTTCACAGGAATCGACAGCGTACGATCGCGACATACTCAACCGACGCTGGGCCTTATTTGTGCTCGTTGGAAATACAGAGTTGATCACAACGACATAAGCAACAGTAGTACGACATAAGCAGAGGGTGAGTAGGGGGCCTTATTTGTCTTCGTTGAAAACAGTGGATTAATGACAACGACATAAGCAACAGCAATACGACATAATCAAAAGGTGCGTAGGGCCTTATTTGTCTTCGTTGAGAACAAGAGGTTAATCACAACGACGGCTTGAGGAAGAGCCTCCTGGACCTCGACTATCACCATCGTCGCCCCTCTGTTCCGCAAACCTCCCAAAACGCGTCCTCTTCCCTCTCTGCACCTAACAAGCGCGTGAAGTGGCTCTACCCTCTGTAAGGTGCTAGAACTTCCGCGCGCTGGACTTCACTTGACATTTTCGTCGTTTTATGCCAGGAAACATCAACGACGACTCAACACCTACGCCCACCGACAAAATACGCGACCAAATGCCACACCAGGAAGTTGTCCCACCGGAAAACAGGAAGACGGCCGCGCAGCGCTGGGAAGACTTGATGGACTTGATGCAAGCACTCGGGGAGATGGTGAGTGCAGCGCGTAGGTGCTGGATTGCGGCCCAAAGGTGCTGGGTACTGGTCAATGGTGAGTTCTTGCGTTCAGTAGATTCCGAGTCGGATACCGACGTTTTCTAACTTCTTCGATAGTCCTGATCGACGACAAGCTCAAAACGCCACAAGTAGTCGATGGCGGAGGAAACGGCAACGGAACAGACGCTGCCACCGATACATAGGTACGTATTCGTGCCCGACTGAACGCTGACGCCACATGTGACAATTCTGTGCGCAGGAAACTCGATCGCTTTGCATTTTAAACCGATTTGTCTTGTTCTGCTTTTCTGCTTGGAAATATCGCTGCTACACTTACTGCTATCCATTTGTCCCGTTTGCTGTCCTTCTGCTTTGTACTGCCTAAAAGTCACGTCCCACCAACCCGTCTCACAAAAACGTACATCCTCAAAAATTGTACTTCACGTGCTCCTGATCGCTTGCTTTGTTGCTTTCTTGTTCGCTTTGTTACTGCTATCTTATCTCATGATCATATCTCACGAAAACCAAATCGATCGTAGTACTATTAATGTATATGTATAGGCAAAAGTCTCGACTGGAGTAGCGGGCTCTGCCCCGGGGCCTCGACAGACAGACAGTGACATATACGTGGCACGACGTCACGGTACTTGTCACATGTAGTACCGGCCGGTACCCTGACCCGATCACGGAGAATCCTATGCCGTGGGGTCCCACGGGCTCTTCGGGATTGCGCTTAATGTACCCAAAATGCGGACAGGATGTTCCTGTCGAGAACATTTAAAATGTTCTCGATCGGAACATCGTCAAGAACATTTTCGGTACATTTAAAATGTACCGAAAATGTTCTCAGTCGGAACATTAACGAGAACATTTAAAATAATCTCACAATATTCTCAAAATGTTCTCGTCCGGAGTAGTCGTTCTTGCCCGTAGTGAGAGAATCCTAGTCAGTCTCGGTACCCTAACTCTTATCTGAATTTTCCAACTGGGGTTTCTTAGGTCAAGTATACTCTGGCACTCGTATGGACAACATTTGGAGTTTCCGTCAAGGGTGAGTTGATCCATTCTCCGTCCAACATGTTCTCATTCATCACCCAGCTACGAAACCGCCCGTAAAATCAAAGTACAACAGGATGACTTCTGCTCGACCGCCCTTTCCGGCGACTGGGAAACTATCGGTGGTTCTTCTGCCAAATTCCCCGAAGACCTCCAATGGGAAGCTCTCGTCGACGTTCTGCGTGGTAGGGTCAAGATCCAAAACCACTGCTACGAAGCTGTTGATCTGGACGGAATCATCCGATTGACAAACGAGTTTGGGTTCAAAATTGCGGCTTTTCATCATGCTCATGAGACGTATCTCGTGCCCGAATTGTTGAAGAAAATGTTCGGCGGTGAACCTCCCGCGATTGCGTTGTTTTCGACGGCTGGCAGGTATAAAAGGGAAGCGTATAGAGGGTCAGAGTTTGCACCAAAAATTTTGGCGGAGAATGGATTGGCAGTTGTAATGAAGGTAAGTTCTTTCTCCTGCGGCTATTAGCTCAAATTCTGCAAGATTCACTTCTTTTGTTTTAGAGTGACCATCCAGTCCTGGACTCTCGTTATCTCCTACATGAGGCTCAACAAGCGCATTACTTCGGCCTCCCAGAGAACCTGGCTATGGCCTCTGTTACAACGACTCCTGCAAAGGTCATGGGTCAGGATCATCGGATTGGATATGTTAAAGAAGGTGAGCACGAACTTTTGTCCCCTTAACCTGCTTAGTGTTACAATGACACTAAAGTATAAAATGCAATCTTCCACAGGCTACGATGCAGATCTTGTCATCTGGGACTCTCATCCTCTCTCGCTTGGTGCGACTCCGAAACAAGTGTTCATTGATGGAATTGCACAACTCGAGCATCCTCATCTTATCAGTGACAAACCGCTCAGCACCCAAAAAGTGCCCGAGACTCCTGATTGGGAGGAAGAAGCTAGAGAGGCAGTGAAGTGGGATGGGTTGCCGCCGCTGGAACCAAAGGAAACTTTCCGGACTGGTGGCGATGGACAAGTGGTTATGTTTGTCAATGTGGAGAGCATGTACAAGAAAAATGCAGGGAGGATCGTAAAGGTATTCGAGGCCGATGAGGTTGAGAAGAGTTTGGAAAGGACAGGAAAAGCAAGGGGTGTGGTGCTCGTACAGGATGGCGAGGTGATTTGCAGTGATCTGATTGGGGAAAAATGTGTTAAGAAGTTGGATAGGTTAAAAGAGGTTGAGGTGAAAGTGATTGATCTGGAGGGCGGTTCTCTATCGTAAGTCTGCCTAGATATATCCTTGTTCCGTTGTTTTTTTTTTGCTTCAGTTAACCTGCATGTATATCGTTATTGATGATGGTTTTTACTTTGTTTTAGACCAGGTCTCGTATCATACGGCAGCAGCTTGGGTCTCACACATATCGCCATGGAACAGTCTACTAACGATGGAAAGGTTGTTGACCCTCTTACAGGAAAGTTGCCTAGCATCTTAGAAGAAACGGTCGTGCGGGCGGTAGATGGGTTGCTTTTTGAGTCGAGGAATGCTTTGTGAGCGTGTTGTTTCTTATGAACAACGGCAAACTAACTTTGATTCGTTTCACAGGCTCGCATACCGCTCAGGCGTAACATCTGCTATAACTGCTCCTGTATCTTCTGGGTCTGGTTTTATATCCGGATTGAGTACAGCGTTTTGTACAGGGGCTCCTCACGCATTGTCGGAAGGAGCAGTGTTGAAACAAGTCACTGCTTTGCATATGGGTGTATCAATGAGTGCGAGTGGGGTTAGTGTAGGAACTCAGGTTGGGGTTTTGAGAAAACTTTTGTTAGGAGAAAAGAAAGGGGAGCTGGGAAAGGCGATCCAAAGAGTTTTGAACGTGAATTCTCGTTTTTATTTTCCTTTGCCACCTTCAACACCGGCGCAGCACTCATCCTTCATTTAACCACAGGGCGAAATTCCACTCGTCGTCTCCGTCGATTCTGCAGACATCATGACATCCCTTATCCGTCTCAAGAAAGAAGTTGAAGACGCGTTTGGCGAAGAGAAGAGAATAAAGATGACATTCGATAAAGCAGCTGAAGCCCATCTTGTTGCAAAAGAGATTGGAGAAGCAGGTGTAGGTGTGGTGATGAGTCCCGCTAGAGCGTTTCCGCGCGTTTGGGAACAAAGGAGGATGTAAGTTCTTGTTTTCGTTTCTGATACGTAATGAATTCTTCATTTGACTTTGATACTTGTAGACTCGCTGGACCACCCTTGACCCAGGACACAGCTATCACTGAGCTACTTAAACATAATGTCACCGTTGGAATTGGAGTTTACGATACGTGGGAGGCAAGAAATACGAGGTTTGATGCTGCATGGGTATGTCTTACCCCATTCTTGTCTTGTCTAGTCTTTCCGTGTCGACCGCAAACCTTCTCTGATATTCCGCAATCGGTAAATAGGCTTCCTTAGACTCTTCAGGCTTGATTTCCAAGGCAGACGCCTTATCATTAGCATCAACGAATTTGGAAAAGTTGCTAGGAGCAGAAGGAGAAGGGGAAAACACGGACTGGGTAGCTACGAGAGGTGGATCGCTACTGGAATACGAGGCAAAGGTGGTTGGAGTTGTATCGAGTAGGAGAGGGGTCGTTGATTTGTTTTGATAATCCATAAGGGGTTTGGAGCGGGCCCTTGGGTCAGTTTGCATCAATAATCGAGGGATTTTTATTCTGGAAGAAGGAGTAAGTATGAGTTGTCTTTCGTGTAAAACTTTGTTAAGTTCAAGCTCGCTCGACGAGTTCGCGTGAGATACTTAGTCTAGCAGTCACGTGCGCGACCAGTTTTCCAGACGCGACCGATCTCGAAAAGTGGATCCACGATGAACCTCTCTTCCGCACTGCGGTCCTTAGCTTCTGCCGCTCCTCGCAGGGCATTCTCTTTCCCTATAAGTAAAGCTGCACGGCTTACAGCTCTTTCTTCCTCCTGGGCTGCCTCCAAAGCCAAACTTTACAGTACAGAAGCACCCACCTCAGCAAAGTCGACCTCTACGCCTGCCTCACAGACCTCTGCTGAATTCAAAGTCACTTCTGAGGTACCCCCTCCGAATTCAAATGATGTATTTGGAAATGGGAACGGGAACTTGGAGGCAGGAACGGATTGGTCGAAATCTTACTCTGGACTCTCTCAAGAAGCTTTTCCAAAGGAAATTTCAGATATCCTAATGGCACCTATTGATCCTATGGACATTGAAATGAAGCCCGGTGAGCTGGAAAATTCTTTTTGCCTGGTTCTCTTCGAGACGTTGTCGACTATTCGACCCTCCCTGTGATCGTCATTTTCACTTTCTGATTAATAAATCTATTTCGTTGTCTGCAGATGGCCTCATTTACCTACCCGAGATTAAATATCGCCGGATTCTCAATCGCGCTTTCGGACCTGGAGGATGGGGTCTCGCTCCAAGGAGTGAGACGAATGTAGGGCCGAAGATTGTTAGTAGGGAATACGCACTAGTTTGTTTGGGCCGGTACGCGTTTTTGCTCATTATCTTGGGAAGAATATCACTAAAACGCGTATCACAGCCTTGTAGCTATTGCTCGTGGCGAACAAGAATACTTTGACCCTTCTGGTATACCTACCGCTACCGAGTCAGTGAAGAGTAATGCGTTGATGAGGTGTTGCAAAGATTTGGGGATTGCCAGTGAACTTTGGTGGGTCGCTCGTTTTTTCTTTTTCTCTCTAAATGTGTCGATCATTGAACTATATCTCTATCTCTTTTCCAAATCTGTATTCTACCCTTTACGTCTTCGTTCGGCAGGGACCCGCGCTTCATTCGCGAATTCAAAGCTAAGTACTGCATAGAGGTATTTGCTGAACATGTGCCTACTAAGAAGAAGTATGGACCCCTTTTTTTAGCATATATTAGCGTTCTGACTGTGTTTTGATTTGCAGGAAAAAGCTCTGGAGGAGAAAAGACCAGGGCAAGTTCGCTTACCCCTATCAAGAGTAAAGACTATGAAGGATGTCGGAGGGTTCCCTATCTTGCCACTGCTGAAAAAAAAAACACGAACACCCAACTACGTGCATATTTAGATATTGATTCTGACAACATTTATACAAGCTCTACTCTTGTCTTGGGTTAACGTTGGTTTCTAGACCCTTCACGTATGGTGTTTGGATATCGCACTTGCATTCACAGCAAGTGCGATCACAGCAGAGACTGATTATTCTCTCTTCTATTGCTCGATCACTACTCTATTCTCCATTGTTAGATGATGTACACCCATACGTACTAATCATAATAACCACTCGAAACCCTGCTCAATATCGGCTGGACGTCAGATCAATACTCTTCGACTAACCGCATTGTTGTATTTTCATACTCAAAGCACTGCCTTTCATGTTCCGAGAAAGTTCTTTTCCTCTTACCGTAACAATCCAAGGTGTTTTCTAGACGTCTCGTTCGTAGGTTTAATCTATCATGCCACGCGCATTTGACTATGCGCATGGCGATGTACAAACGCCATTACGATCCGGTGAAGTTGGAGGGGGTGCCCAGGAAGCTGTTGAACCTTCCTTTGGAAGTATTTGGGAAGGTGTTCGCGGAGGTGTTATGGCTAGCGCTGGTGGAGCTCATATGAAGGTTGGTGTCTCTGGTGACGCTTCTAGGTGTTGGAGGCGTCTACGGTAGCGCTTCTGTGGATGTATCTGACAGTGTCAGCGGTGGTGTTTCTGGTAACGCTCCTGGAGGCGTGGCTGGTGACGCATTTGGAGTGATGTTAGGGGAGGTGCTCATAGTGGCGTTTCTGGTATTTCTATTGGCAGGATTCTTAGTGGTATCGGTAGGTATTTGCGATGAGCACCATTGCGGTGCTTCTCATGAGTTTTCTCAACAATCTTTCTGGATTTGTGCTTTAACAATCCATCTCCGGCTGGTGATAACAGATACTAGAAATCACGAAAAATCAGCGTCAACCAGGGAACGTGAATCCATTTCTTCTATCCGCATGACACCAAGACGTACATGATACGACGACACTTACTTTATCGGATGGAACGGGTTCTAACTGGTCCATGGACCTACGGCGTTTACGATCTGAATAGACTTGGTGTACTTGGATTCATGTTGAACAAAGTTTTCAAAACTGTAACTCACAGGTAGAATTAGCTACGATGTTGTTTTCCCCAGTTCGCGTTCGATCTTTTGCTTTGAGTCAAAACCAGTAACAGAATATGACTAGCAACACCTGCAGTATTTTCTGGTAGTTTCTGCGGGCAATACAATAGCGAGACGCGCGTCCAGGCTGACGCGTCTATAGCTATATCCAGTGCGCGTTTAGAGAAGGTGCTCATGACGTGCTGTGCCAAACCTGATTTCGAAGCCTTCAAATTGACAAATGCTGCGAACACCTCTTCCCTCCTTGCCACCACCACCCTGATCTTCTCCTAATAACTAGGACAGCCTTTATCCAAGCGAATCTACGGCACTTATATTCCTCTGCTCGTACATTCCTTGGCAAACAACCCTTTGTTTAAGAGCCGACCAACTAGAGTCAGCTCTGACCTCGACTCTGTTTTATAGATCGAGCTTTTGGAGCAGAAGGATTATCATCAGCCATGGAAATTACATTTGTTAACGATTTTGGACAAAGTTTTGTGCTCGAAATCGACGAAGGAATGGAGTTGGAGAATGTCATGGCCATTCTCGAGGCTGAGGTGTGTGTTACCCTGTGTCCACTTATCGTCCTGAAGCTACAACTTTCTCCTCTTTTTCAGTCGGGAATACCTCCTGCAGAACAAAGCATAACTTATGAAGGCCGCGATCTGAGTAACCCCAAGGCAACTATGCGTGAACTTGGCGTCGCAAATCATGCTATGCTGACTTTGAGACGGAAAGTCGTCACTCCTGCTGGGGGGTACGTTATTCTCTCTTTTTTTGTAGAGTTCCATATCACTCACAGAGTATGATCTGTGCAGGCAGACCGAGCAAGACGCGGAAATGATGAGATTGCAACTGCTAGGAGATCCGGAGCTCATGAGACAGCTGCGTGAGGTATATATCCATTCTCTTCTCAATTCTCTATCCGTCCGTTGACAGTGTGCACATAACTTTTTGACGTACAGACTCAACCTGAAATTGCCCATGCAGCTCAACACGATCCTCCTCGTTTTGCCGAACTCTTGCGACAAACCCGGGAGCGTCAACATGAAGCTGAACTAGCGCAACAACGAGAAATCGAAAGCTTAAATGCTGACCCGTATGATATCGAGGCTCAGAGAAGGATCGAGGAAGCAATCAGAGAGAAAGCCGTTATGGAGAATCTGCAACATGCGTTCGAGTATTCTCCGGAATTCTTTGCGAAGGTTCAAATGCTTTAGTGAGTAGTGGTGCTGTTGGGCGATGCCATTCTGCTAACCAAGATTTGCTTGGGTAGCGTCGATGTGGAGATAAATGGACATCCGGTTAAAGCATTTGTAGACACTGGCGCCCAACAGACGACCAGTAAGTGCCTGTACAATCTTCCTGTGAAAGAATGGCCACTAAGCTACCTTTTTTTCACTAGTGAGCCCCGATTGTGCAGAAAGCTGCAAGTGAGTGCTTATATTTCAGTTGAACCTTGTAATGTCTGAACTCGCTCTACAGCATCATGCGGCTTTTAGATCGCCGATTTGGAGGTATAGCTCGTGGTGTCGGGACGGCGGCTATCTTGGGAAAGATACATTCCTGCCAGCTCAAAGTTGCTGATCTCTTCTTGCCATGTTCCATCAATATTATAGAGGTCTGCATATCCTTCATTGCATCAATGAAAACTGTCTAATAGTGAACCGAATTTTCTGAACCAGGATCGATCAGTAGATTTCATTCTCGGCCTCGACATGCTTAAAGCCCACCAAGCATGCCTTGACCTCAAAAAAGGCGTTCTTCGTATTCAAAATCGCGAAATTCCTTTCCTATCTGAACACGAGCTCCCTCAGAGAGTTCGAGATCCGATCTACCCTCCCACTTCGGAACCTTCCTCGTCTTCTGGTTCTGGTCCCTCTTCCAGTGGTACGTCGAACCCTCCCAGTTCCTTCCCTGGTTCTGGGGCAACATTAGGTGGGGCACCTACCTCCCAGCCCCCAAGAAACGCGGGACCGGCTTCGGGTGGTTTCTCAGAGGAACACATCCAGTTACTAATGAATCTTGGTGTGTCGAGAGAGGTGGCGATCAGTACGCTAACAGCTGCGGGTGGAAACATAGACGTTGCTGCTTCGTTGTTGTTTTAAACCAGGTTACGGGTGGGGCTTCTGCGAAATGGAAAAACGCCGAACATTAAAAGATGGATGAGACGGAGAATAAGGAGTGTGGCGATATATGTCAACCTCCAAGCCTATACTTAAAGACAGACAACAAAGAATGTAAAAACATTAATATTTATATGAAAAAAAGAATCGTCAATCAAAAGTCGGGCTAGCGAGTTGCAAGTGGATATGTGAAAAATCACTCATGGGCTTTCTCCTGAGGCAATCGGTCCTAGTCCAGAAATGCAATGATGAATATTGTACACTATACTATACAGGTAAGGTAACAGGGACTGTAGCCGACACTAAAACGTGCAGCTCGTGAACATATCAACCCGAACTAGCACGAAGGCATGCCCGTCATCCAGTAAGTTCAGCTATAATCTAATACGTCTTCGACTGCAAATCGGTTTCGTCAAACTGTGCTCTAGCCCGTTTGATGTCCTCTTGCATGAACAACAGTTCCTCCATACGAGCCAGTTTTTTCGCGTCAGCAGGACGAGAGAGTGCGCGACGTATGTCTTCTATGGAAAGCCTGCTTTTTCGAGAAGGACCACCTGCTGTTGCACACTGAAAATAACAGAAGCACAACTTGGTAAGAATACGACCACAAACAATCCATGAGTCGAGCGAAAAAACTCACAACATCCGTGATATACTCGATTAGAATCTCCTCCATCACATTCACCGTATCATTTGCCGGATTCCGGTCATCGCCAAAACCATACATGAGATTCCTGACTGGCACGACCGAAAAGATTGAACGCAAATGAATTCTGTTGTCAAGTTGAGTCGAGGTGAAAAGAACATACGCTCTTTTGTGAACAACCCTTTCAGATTTGATTGTTTCCTCGTGCTACGACCTGTGTCCCTAGTATAGGATGGTGTATATGTGTACGAGGGTGTGGAGCGCTGGAGAGGAGCTGGAGTTGATGTTGATGCTGTAGCAGGGGTGGCTACTTGAGCTGTTTGGGGTGTCGCGGTTGTGGTGGTAGTGGCCGGCCTTGCAGGAGTTTGTTGGTGTGGTACTCCATAGGTATACGCGTAGGGCCATTGATAAGCACCATGTTGGTAAGTGTAGGGTGTGTAGGCACCGTAAGGGTAGGTAGCAGTGGTTGGTTGAGTCCCAGCAGGGGTGTAGTACGACATGTTCGTTGGAAGTTGAAGGTAACTGGAAAGTTCTCGAGCACGTGGTGTTTCTGAGTCTCTCGGTTTCCATTCACAGTCATTCACAGTCCGGGTCTATAGTTTATGCCAATCCACCAAGAAAGTCAGTGAAGTCATGGGCAGCGTTACTAGAGACTACAAGTATACTCAGGAGATATCTCAAATGGTGTGTTTCAGTCGAGAAGAAAGCGCGTTTAGTCGCAAGGTATCTAATCGCTTTCTATGTTGTCATAACAGATGTTCGTCTTTGGTGAAGTCCAAGACCCTAATCCGGAGACTGTCAACCTCGTAGAAGACATTGTGCGAAGTCAATTGATAGAGTTGGTCAGTCATCTATATGTGCAGACCTCGCAATGAGTTTGGCTCAAGACTCGACAAATACATGAAATAGATTGTCCAAGCAAGAGCTCTCGCAATCAGGCGTGGTGCTCGTTATCTTTCAGCGGAAGACCTCATTTTTCTCATACGGCATGACAGAGGAAAGGTCAACAGGTTAAGAACCTATCTCTCATGGAAGGACGTTCGTAAACATGCTAAGGACTCTGGTGGTGATGGAGGGGGTGGAATGGAAGAGGCTTTAGAAGACGGAGATGGTTCGTCATTCTTTTTGATCCCTTACATGATTCTATCGAGCTGACTCTTTGACCGCTTTACTCAGATAAGCTTGCTGCAAAGGCCCAAAAAATCACAATCAAACTACCTTGGGAAATTACGACCATCTATTCTGAAGTACTAAGGCAGAGCGGACATCAGTCTGATGACGAAGAGGATGAAGACGATATCGAAGCTCATGAGGCTTCGATTCAACGTCTCAAAGTGCGTACTACTACATTCTAGCTACCTCTACGTCTACTCAACGATTCATTGCTAATTTCTAGGAAGCTGACGATGCTACTCGTCAAATGACGCGAGAAGAATACCAACACTACTCCGACTGTCGACAAGCATCGTTTACCTATCGCAAAGCCAAACGGTTCCGTGAATTCCTTAACCTTCCCTCTCACCTCGACCTTCGTCAAAATGACGATACAGTCGATATCGTTGGCTTTTTGGCTTTCGAAATGGTACGGTCTCTTACCATTGCAGGTCTCGCTGTCAAGAAATCTCTGGAAGAATCTCATTTAAGAGAGGAATACGCTTCACCAGTAATGGGCAAACGGAAAGCCAATAGTATGGGTGGACCTGCTGAGAAAAGGAGAAGAGAAGACTCTCCGGACCACGATGAATTTACCATGCCCGTCAACTCCCTGTTTTTGCCCCCGCCCGAAGCAAGAACAGCCTTGCGGCCTGAACATATACAAGATGCATTTTCAAGAATGCAAGGTGACTGGTCGCATAGCAGATCTGCAGGCATGCATAACTGGCGGGGAGGACTGGTTCGGACTAGGATATCACTTATTTAATTTCTTTCTGAATCGGTTTGGTCCTGGGCGATGTACATACATATTTATTATGCCTTCGATGTTGTATACTTTTCAGTGGATGTACGAATACATAGATCTGCAACGTAAAGCTTAAGCATATCACATTATATCAGAAAGATGTCGCATTTTTGTGCAGTTTGTTTCTTGACTGCTTGTCCTGTCATCTTCGTCAAACTGTAGAGTAGATACCAGCTGGTACCTCTACGCTGTACAGACTTTCTTTGTATGGTGAGATCCCTAATACGCCGTTACAATTATGCTAATAACCATCGAGTAGCATGACGCACCTTTCCCCAAATTTATTTAGGAATACAGAATTACTCTTCTGCCATTTCCTGATCCTCAGCTTCCTTCGTTTCATCTTCAGGCTTCTTTGAGTTGCGACCTTGTACTCCTAGTCAACAGTCTGAGTCAATGGCTTTCAAAGGTTGTCCCACATAAGAAGAGCGTACCTCCGCTCTGATCTAAGGGCTTGACATATTGCTTCAACCATTCTTCCGATTCCCAAACTGAATTATAACAGATACGCTCGTAAGAAAACCCCAAGAAAAACAACTCTGTGTGTTGTGCACGCACCTGCTCTGTTCCCTCCCAGTTGTACGGGCGTCTTCATCGGCTTCGCCAAACTCACCTTAAGTACGCGACCTCGTAACTCGTTCAGGTCCATATTGTCAATGGCATCTTGAGCATCGGCCGAAGAACCGTAGGTGACGAAGCCAAAGCCTCGATGTTTACCATCTGCCAGCAAAAATTTTGGAAGAAAGGCATAAGTTTGTGAGAATGCTCAACTCGAATAAAACAGTCAGACTACACATCCTACTAACCTTGCCGGTTTGGGTCTGTACTAGCAGGAGGTATTTGTACTTCGATGATATCCCCTGCAGCAAGTAAATCCAAACGCGTAAAAACAACAAATGAAAGGATAAATGCAAAGTGGAAGGACGATGTCAGAAATTTGAGGTATCCAGCATGAGCAAGGATACGAACCGAATGTAGCAAAATGTTCATAGAGAACTGCCTCATTTACATCGTCGCCAATCCCACCAATAAACACCGTCTTCTTCATTTTAGTACCTTCTTCCATGATGGAGGTAAGAGACGAACAGGGGTAGGCGCGTTACACGTGCCAGTGGTTGAAGTGGTTTATACGTTCTGTCGTTCTCTTTCCAAGCAATTCCGAAAATAGGATAGTCTGCGTGTCGATTTAAAAAGTAGTCCTTCCTAATAGTATCTAGTATGAGGCGAATAAACGAAGGAACGACGAGTGATTGAACATATTTTATTTTATTTTGCAGAACTAATGAGGCATATTATCATACAAGGACCCGACAATACTATCTACAAGATCCAAGAGACCGTTGACAGTCTACGCAAGCAGAGCAGGAAGTAGCCGCAAGATACTGAGAGCAAAAAAATAGCGTAGACGCATTTCTTGGGAAAGATTCGAGAAAAGAATGCGAATGACTCGATGAGTGCAAAGCTGAGAGCGTTGAACATTCAACGGCTAGTCTTGATAGGCCTGATGCTGTGAAGTCCAGAGTGTTCGTGCGCTAGAAGTAAGCTATGCTCCACCTCTTTTTTCAACGAGATGACAGAGTCTGAGAATTCGCAAACAAGTACAAGAAAGTCGGTAGCACGCTCGGGAAATTTGGAGAGATACTTCTAAATGGTAAGTTCCAGCTCCTGGAATAGTCTTGTTATGGTCAAAGCCTCATTCGATCGGAACTCTCGATAGAACGATTTTTACTTCTGAGCAACAAGCTAAACCCATCCAAGGACGTCCGATAAAAGAGTCATCGGCGCAGGGCTCTTTAGCCTATAAAGCTGATCATTGCGAACGTCCGTGTCGAGAAAGAGCAGAACAAGGGAGAAGAACCTATATTCCTCTATCTAAGAATGTTCGTCTGGGTCATGAAGTAAACATGTTAAAGAGCACCATATATATGGAAAAGATGCGAAATACATACCGTCTACCAGACTACCACACCAGGCGATGTAAGTGTCGAATTCTGGAACCAAAGATAAATATTGATCAACTTACACATGCGAGGTACACATGCGAGATATTGAAGATGTGACAAAGACCGAGGACTTCGTTTTGAGAAAAAACTGTGGGATTGCATATCCATTTCGAACGTCGAATGTCGAAGTCGAGAGCAACGCTGAAACCACTGTGACCGATGTTGAAGTTGAGGAATTTGAAATATTCCACGCGAGGTCCACGTGAAGGCACTTCCGCGTCCATTCCGGCGACTGCCAGTGCTTTTTCTCTTCAATCTCCATCATATCGGCACCTCCCCAAATCCTTTCCTGACCATACCTGGGTGCTTCTTATCTTTTTTTAGTCTCGTGCGAACAGTGGCAGAGCCGCAGTCTTTTCCCGACGTAATTTCCTTGTCCAGTTTCTGAATTCTTGCGACCCATCATGGGTACTCAGGTCACTGGCAGCAATGCTTCTCGATGACATATGGCTTTCCATCATGAGCCTGTTTTAACCTCATGCTATAGATTCTTTTTTGTCCTATTCGCGATAAGGTCCGGGCGTTGTATACGGCGTGTGTACAACTCCACTCTCCGCGTCAAATGAACGGGGTCTATGTATGGAAACCGTATATAATGCAGAAGGTCTTTCGATAGAATTATCACTGTCTTCCATGGATACCCAACCCAGCAAATTTGTTAGGCTGTTCATTTTCGGTCACCCTCGAACGAGAACAAATCTCTTTTGTCGCCTCTGGCAAAACCATAAAGATGTACTCGAATGGCAGTATCCCTTTATGCAAGCGTGGGTGTATGGACCAGAACGCCAGGAGATCAGGGAACGGGTGCTTGCGCCTGGAAAGCTAGAGGAACATGTAAAAGATTCTTTTCAAGCTGGTCTTGACGCTCTCCAAGAGATGATAGCCACTGCTGAAGCCCAAGTAAGTAGTGCTACCGCTCTGCTGTATTATGGCCCCCTGATTTTCAAAATGACACGTCCCTCTAGGATAAAGTGCCCATGGTGAAGGAGCATGTGTATCATATGATGGATGCTATCAGTCTCTGTGCGCACCTATCCCTGTCGTGTGAGGGGAAGAGCAGACCGCTGATGGTCGACCGACAGCTCGATCTACCAGAATCCCACAGAGTTCACGATCGTGACGTGTCGAGGGAATCTTCACCGCTCCCCGTGCCAAATCCTACTCTCATTCCCGATAGGTTTCTCAAGACGCTTTCCCCTGTCTTCATTATCCGTCACCCAGCAAAGGCATTCCCTTCATACCTTCGGGTTTGTTCCGCATACGGCGGAAGTGTCTTGGACGCCGCGTTCCCCATTAATGCCAGTTATAAATGGCAACGACTCCTCTATGATTGTTATGATGCTTACTATAAATCGGAGGAAACCAAGCAAGGACTTGCCTTGACCAACGGACACGGAGCTGGCCTCACTAACGGGAACGGGCACGCGCATAGGGTTTGGCCTATTGTTCTCAACGGTGACGATCTCATCGTAAACGCAGAAGACGTAATGCAAAAGTTGTGTCGTCAAGCTGGTCTAGATCCCTCTCAGATTTGTTACACTTGGGACGCAGAAAAATCTTCGTCGCAAGATGCGATATCACAGGCACTCTGGAGTCAGGTTCAGTCTTCAACTGGCATCATAAAAGACCCGGTAAGTTTGTCTATTTTTAGTGAAATGGGTCTTGTTTTTTTTTAATCCTCAGTTTTTCCGCACGTAAGCAGTCGTGTTCTAAACCTGTTGTGATATCAGAAGAAGCCAAGAAATGGGCTGCGGAATGGGACGACAACGTTGCAAAGAAGATGACGGAGTTTGTTGAGGCCGCTATGGAGGACTATGAGCATCTCTTGCAATTCAGTATTTAGAGGGCACACACGGACCCGTTTTTTTATCACGGATTTTTTTCGTTCTACTCAATCATGGACTTTGGTTTTGTATGGACTACAGAAGGATGGACCCTAGAGTAGTGCGAACTATTTCATTGTATTCCGTTACTGCTAGTCATTTGGCATAGGAAGCAAGTAATCCATTTCGGCCTTATCTCTGTGTGGCACATTGAAGGTGTCAAGTATACATGTCTAGATGCACACGGACTACTGGAAAATACGTACACGACTTGAAAGCAAACTTATTATAGCGTGACATGATCATTCGAACGGCTCAGGATCAGGGGGTAGTGATGGCAGCACTTTACAGCAAAGTAAAGAAAGGAGTATCGAGTAAGTATTTGAGTGCTCACTAATCTAGTCTTTGGTGTCCGACAGTTCAGGCACTCCGGACTTGGTCATGCCTAACCTTTTCCTCATGAAATCAGAGCTTACTCTAGCCTGATAGAAGTACGTACGAAGTTGGAGGTCATTCAAAATTTTTTTTTTGGTAACGTCTCGGGCTTCATGGACGTCTTTAATGAAGATGCCCGTAAGAGTTGACACGTACAACGTATTAAGCACCCTCAACGACACTCGTAACAGCCATAGAATGATGGAAATAGAGCGTTTCTTCGACGATTGTTGATAACCGAAATAGAAAGCGGTGGACAGAATCAGATTGTTGATGAAGAAAAAACGGTAGAAGCAGGGAAGAATATCAGATGTTTGAGTTTTTCTTTACTTGATCAGTTGACTGTCAGCCAAGGCACGTCTGGAGAAGTCTATAATTAAAGAATGCGCAGGCGAAAACCAAATCGCATGACCAGAGAAACCATAGCAAAGACCCGAGCTAAATTCTCATCAGAGAATGCCTCTGGGGGAGAGCGTTCTGTAGTTTGCATGATAAGAAGGCTCGTGTCTGATAGATGAAGGAATATTCCATATCATCCGCCATTCGATAGCTTGAACTAGTTTTGACAGTTAGACAAAGACGATGAGGGCCGCGGCTTAATTGACTAGGATCAGCTTTGAAAGGACTCGAACTCGAACGAGGAGGGCCGAGGACTGGAGGAGTCGTACTAGAAGTTGATATGGTTAGCAGGCCAAATTGAGTTCATCCGACAGACTTCTTCGTATCTTTGGCAAGGTATGGGGAGGTAGGTAGGTAAACCCAGCACTAGGACCCATTGAGGATACGACTGGGGGCCCACGCACTCACATTGCCATATACTTATGTGAGCCGTGGATGCTCAGCCAACCGTGCCGTTGTGATCACTACATACTGAGTAATGTCTCGCGACATATCCACTGGACATGAAATGACGGAAAAACATATTTTGCTCCCAGAGTCAAATCCTACTATCCAGGAGTACAAGGCTAGGTCAGGTGTAAAGACTTTAGTACTATGAAATATGCAATGGAATTCTCTCCGTCTCGTTAGCACAAGCTTTTCACAAGCTTTGAGCTCTGGAACGGCTGAGCGCTAGCAGCCGTAGGAGCGAGGCGCTTAATGTCGAAAAGTGAGAGATGGTGAGAATTGGGAACTGAGTCGGCACAGGAGATATGCATCTCGAACGACGTGGGACAGGCCTTTTAGAGTATTTTTTACGAACAGGTGCCGAAGGATCATGGCGTGAATTTCGGACCAGGTCACCAGAGGAGGAGCAGATGGAGTAGCTTTGCGACGTTAATAGAGTATCGTGCATTGTTTATCAATGGGAAGGATTTTGTAGTGTTCCTAGCACACAGCTGCATTGGCTGCCACAGTAACGAGGCACGGATTGGTATGCCGGTCCTCCTATTCCGTTTGGACAAAGGGGTGGTTGGTGTGAAGAGCCTTGAATCAATTCACAGTTTTCGAGAATTGGGGTTCCCGATCTTCCACATAGGTAAACATGAATAACATGTCGGCACATCCTGTTTGAACGTGATAACTTCTGGACGTGATGTTCGGTGGTTTTCTTCAGAAGCTCGAGGATGGTTGGATGGGAGAATATTCTACTTACCAACTTGAGTTTTGAAAATGAAAAGGTTATCGTGGGAAGGTTTGTCTTGATACAGGCGAAGCGTCCTGATCGTACAACATTCAGTTTTCTCCCGTGCCCACACGTCTTCAACGCGTCTATCTCAATCATTCTGCTTCAAAGTTGTCGCAGTCTATGTATCCGGTTATCTTTCTGAAACTTTCTTGTCATCAGGAGATGTAGTAGCGAAATAGTGCATAGCGCGTCCGTCGCGTATTATGGCTCACTAGGTCAGTCATCGATCATCGTTGGAAACATCTTTCTGATGTTTTTCTTTTTCTCTTGAAGATGTAGCTGTATCTAAGGATCTTCTCATGAATACATGACCAAGTTCGAAATCTCAAAACGATTGCAATTGGCTTTGAACGTCAGACGAATATATCAGTTCTCCGCAGTTAGCTGACTGCATGCCAGTTTTTGAGTCGGTCATCTCTACCAAGCCCGAAACCGACTTATCCAAAGACTGACCTGAATTATAGATTCCTGGATGCTTCATCGTGAAACCTTCGTCCATTACATGTACAACGGTTGGTCATAACCTGTCTCGTGCTCTGTGCGATCTCGTCGCTCACCGGTACGAAGCCTTCCACTAATGGAATTTTTTTTCACATATTTGGCAGGCGCCAATCCGGGTTCGAACCAACAGAACAACATAACACTGATTTGCTACAGTCCGTTCGGGCACCGATGATGATTCAATAGACTTGAACGACGGTTTAATGTTGGGCACGGTAGCCATCCGATGTCTGTTCATGGATGTTCCACTCTGAGTATTTAAACCAGACATCGAGAAGTCAGAGGAACTCACAATCTTGAGCGTTTCTCAACTGTTACATTCAACTACACTCGAACACAATCTACCTCACACATCGACTTCAGACATGTCTTCTCTTACTGCTACAGCGACTAATATGACTACCACTACTCTCGCCCTTCCTCTAATGCCTCGTACTTACGCGCAGTCCCCGTCCAACGCGACTTTTGCTGCACCTCCTCTAAATGGCTCTGCTTCCGTCCTCCAGATGTTGGATTGGCACTATGATCACAGCTCTTCGCACCCATTCTTCATCTATACCCAATCCGATGCTCCAGCTTCTTCTGAATCAAAAGCCACCCGAACTATTACCTGGAAGGAGACTATCGCAGCGATATATACTGGTGCAAAGCTGATTCGTACACGCGTTCAACGAGGACTAGGATCCAGCGACGTTGACGGCCAAGTCGTCGGAATTCTGTCCTATTCGGATTCCATTCCCTACACAACTACGATATTCTCCGTCATGCGTGCCAACTTTGTCCTGTTTCCAATCTCTCCTAGGAACTCTCCCCAAGCCGTTGCTCATCTTATTCAAAAGGTCGGGGTGGCACATATGCTCGTTGGGTTCGACCAAAGTATGCAAGAGTTGATGGAGAGAGCTATAGAGTTTCTGAGGACAGAGTATGGGTATCGCGAGGATCAGATCCCTATGACATCGATGATGCCTTCGTTCGAGGATCTTTATCTAGAGAACGGGCCTGAAATGATCGAAAAGATCAGAGAAGAGATTCCGTTGAAGAGGCAACAACCTCAAGATATCCAGTTCTACTTGCATTCTTCCGGTACGTCCTCATTTCTCTTCTGTTTTTCCGTCCCCTTACAAGATTATCTCAATAATTTTCATATTTCATCAGGATCAACTGCCTTCCCTAAACCTATATCTTACACCACCCGCGGATATCTAGAACTGTCTGTCTGTCCCTACTTTGGCGAACGTAATCTCACTGGCAAAACCATATCCACGCATGCTGTACCCATGTTCCACGCAATGGGGATGTTCCATTTAGCCTGGGTCATTACTTGTGGATTTGTCTGTGCCACCTTCCCTCCTCAACTTCCTCCTGTTCAGCCCACGCCCGAGAACGCGTTCAACGGTGCGGTCAAGACGAATGTGGATTATGTTTTGTGCGTACCTTCATTGATAGAGGTGAGATCTTTTTTTTCTGGCGAGTTTGAATCTTTGACGCTGACGTGCACGTGAATCCTCGTTCTAGACGTGGTCTCAAACACCCTCCTACGTAGATTGGCTAGCTACGCGAACAGGGGTTATATTCGGAGGAGGACCGTTGGACAAGGAAGTAGGAGATCGTTTGGCTGCCAAGGGTGTTCCACTCCTTATTACTTATGGATCGTGAGTGCATGATCATCGTTTTCGTTCTCAGTCTGTTGTTCAACCTCTAATGTGATCACTTTACCCTCCTTACCGTTGTGGACAGAACGGAATGTGGTATTATGTCTCAATACATGCCTGAAAAAGTGGATCGAGACGCTTGGAACTATCTACGGTTCAGTGAGCATCTAGACGTGAGGTTTATTCCTTCCGATGATGGTGCTTATGAACTTGTCATGATGGTAAGTAGCGTCATGCAGTGTTCAATGGATATCTATCATACGTATACTCACCGCTCTTCTCATTTTTATAGTCCAATGAGCATTTTACTCCCCGTGTTTTCAATACCACTATCGATGGTGTTAACGGATACGCGACCGCGGACTTGGTGATCGAACATCCTCAAAAGAAAGGGTATTGGAAGATTCTGGGTAGAGTTGACTCGCAGATCATTCATTCGTCCGGGGAGAAGACTAACCCTGGGCCGCTTGGTTAGTCTTTTGAATCCTTTTTTTCTAAAGAATAAATCTGATCTACGTCCTACAGAGAGTATAATGAACCAAGACCCGCACGTAGCGGCTTCGGTCATGTTCGGGCACGGCAAGTTCCAAGCTGGGATGATCATAGAGCCCACAAAGGAAGAGCAATTCGACCCGAAGGATCAAGTTAAATTGGGCGAGTTTAGGAATAAAATTTGGTGAGATCACCAGTTTGATCTGTGTATGCTTTTACTTGAGTATTCATGTAATTTGGGCCCCACTCCATTAGGCCTACGGTGGAAAAGATGAACGCTTTTGCCCCTCAACATTCGAGGATATTCAAAGAGATGATCCTCGTAGCCTCTCCATCTAAACCTTTTACTTATACAGCCAAAGACACACCTAGGTAAGCTTTACCGTCCACCAAAAGATATAATTCTATTTCCCGCGCTTTTCTGACACTACGATCCGGCTCGGAATCAGGAACAACGCCATCATCAAAGAATACGCACCTGAAATCGACGCTATCTATAACAGCTTGGAGGAGAGCACTCAATCGAGCATCCCTGTTCCAGCACAATGGGATCTGGAGTCTTCCACCGAATTCGTGAGGGCAGTGGTCAAGAAAGTTCTTGCTATCGAAGATATCAGGGACGAAGACGACGTGTTCCAGAGGGGTGGGATAGTCTTCAAGCTACTTGGATCAAGAACTCGATTCTTCGTGGACTCCGTGACAGCAGCATGAAAGTCGACACGCGAGAATCCACGAGCAATTTCGTATATAAATACCCTACGATTTCGTCTCTTGCTTCCTTTGTCGCTCTAGTTGCCCAACATGGTACTCTCGCCCCAGGCGACGAGAAATCTCAAATGGAGAGAGACGTAGAAGCCATGCATCGGATGGTGGAGAAATATTCGAAGGACCTTGTCACTGTGTCGAACTTACCCGGGAGTAATGAGAGGAAGGTGGTGTTGATGACTGGATCGACAGGGGGCGTTGGAGTGCATATTCTCCATAGGTTGCTTGAAGACAAGACAGTAAAAAGGGTATATGCGTTGATTAGGAAGGGAAGTGGGGATGACAGTATTGTGACAAAGCAGGTCAACGCGTTTATGGAAAGGGGTGTCGATAAGGATCTTGTTAGATCAGAAAAGTTGGTTTTGTTGGAAGCGAATTTGAGTGAGGAGAGGTTTGGATTGCAGGAGGGAGTGTTTGAGGAGGTGAAGAATCGGGTGACACATGTTATTGCGAATGGTGTGTGCTAGTTTCTTCTCTTTCTAATCGTATTCCTTCAGATTTTAATACTTTTTTTCTCCTCTTTGTAGCATGGCGTGTGGATTTTAATATCAGTCTTTCGTCGTTCGAAGCGGATATCAAGGGCTTGAGATATATGGTCGACCTTGCTCTAGCTAAGAACGCTTTGCTCGTGTTCATCAGTTCCATCAGTGTCTTCCAAAGTGCGTTCTGAATACAATCATCTCGTCCCTCTTTTCTCAGCTGATTGTCTTGACGTTTCCTTTTTTTTAGATTACACCTACGCCAAGACCCGACCTTTCCCTGAGCACCACCTTCCGGCACAAATTGCCGCAAGCGGTGGATACCCGCAAGGGAAATGGGTCTCCGAACAGATCATGCAGAACGCTGCATCACAAGCCGGGTTGAGATCTGTCATCGTGAGGCTGGGACAAGCTTGTGGAAGTCCGAATGGATCTTGGAACAGTAAAGAGTGGTTACCTGCGCTAGTGAGGGCTGCGCCAGTATTAGGGTGTGTTCCCAAAGATGATAGGGTGAGTATTCGTTGAAGAAAACGAAGAGAATAAAAGGACTGATGTTATAAATTTTCCCTAGTTGATGCCCTGGATTCCTGCCGACATGGCTGCACGCGCTATCAAAGACTTTCTCGATGCCCCCACGACGGAGACGGATGAACAGACAGCGATCGTGCATTTGATCCATCCTCGACCAGTTCGGTGGTCGACTCTCGCTCGTCTCATCGCTTCGCGTCTAGGGACCGTTGATGTTGTGTCATATGAAGAGTGGTTAACGAAGCTGGAAGAGAAGGGACGAGAAGATCCAGAGGCGGAGAAGAAGATTTCAGCATTGAGGATACTTGGGTTTTATAAAGGGATAACTTCGGAGGCTAAGGCTCGGGCTGAGAGTAGTAGTGCTTCGACAAGCTCGGGAGAGCTTGAGGGTGATGATGGGTTGGGAGCATTTGGCTTACCTGAGATTGAGATGGAGAGGGCGAAAAAGCTTTCGGGGACATTGGCGGACCCGGAGGTTGGATATTTAGGAGAGGAGGATGTGGAGAGGTGGTTGAGGTATTGGGGACTTTTGAGGGATTGAGAACGGTTATGGTTAAAATGGATGAGTCTGGTGGACTACTATAGTATACTACGAATCAATGATTTAATGTATCAATCATGTTAAACTTGTCATATAAAACAGCAATTCTTACCACATCATTCACCATGGATAACTCTCTCCGTCTCTTAGTTCTTAGTTTCAACCTCCTATCACCAACCCAACTAAGCAATAGACCTGGGCAGTTTAAGTAAGTAACCTGGTGCTGGTTTGAGTCTCTGCCAGGTTGCGCCGTGGATCGCTATTGATATGCACTTACAAACTAGTTTTGGCTTATTTGAAATTGTATTACTACCAGTGGTAAAGTGATATCTACTTTCCCCAATCCAACAAGTCAATTGCACTGAACTTCTATCAATAGCCTCAGATTCATAGCGGGTCAGGACGAGGAGGGTAAGGGGGGAACCACTTAGAATGGTCCCAAGTCCTGCGTAAAACTTAACCCCCGATCCACATGCGCCCGAAGCCGTTCCTGCAGTAAACGACTCAAACTCTCATGCCACCTGTATTTCTCGTCCTCTGGCAGATTGCTACCCTCGACGTGAGCTGCGATTCTGAAATGACAGAGCTCGTTGATAGTCCGAGTTGTCGTGAACTGCGGCTGTTCCGACGTGATTTGATCAGAACTAACACCAGTATCGTGTTGTTGCCGGTGTTGGGGAATGTTCCGTCTGGATTCGACCATTTCGACGATGAGCTCCGGATCTGGCGCTTCTGATGGTTCCCCATAGGTCAAGAACCATATTGTAAGATCAAGACTTTTCAAATGGGGCAAGAGTCCCCATGCGTTGACATCTTCGTCAAGCGAGAAACCAGTGGGAGTGGCAGGTCTCAACATCATGTCCAAGAAAAACTCGTCATCAAAGAATATAGAATCTGCTTCGATCGTCAAATGAGTGAGGGATGGCATGAACGCCAATATGTCCAACACGTCTTCACTAGGAATGACAATCATATTGTACAGTTTAAACGATTCGATATGTGGGGAACGCTGGAGCATGCTCTCGAGACTTTGCATCGAGAAATCTTCGTCCGGCTCCCTCGTTTCTTTGTAGTCAAAGGACAATTCCAGGGAACGAAGAGACGGTAGAACCAACGAAGAGATGACTCGATTGGAGGAGACTGTGGATCGGACTTTGATGACAAGAGTCTTCAGAGTGGATGAATGACATTGCGGGTGTGGAAAGTCGCCGTCAACTCCCGATGCTACCAGAATATCTTCATCAAGGTTAATCTCAAGATGTTCGAGATGGATAAAGAGACGGAAAATATCTACAACCCCAAGCTCGTTTTCAAAAAACATCCCAATAATACGCAGGGAGGTTATTTGGTGGTGATTGAACGGCACTACTCTGGCAAACTGATCATGGAAGTTGGATAACACTAGATTGCGTAACAAGGGTGAATTGTTCATGATTCTGTGAAGGAGGCCATCGGTATGGTCGTCGTAGGGCGGAATTTCAAGACCCCATTCAATTCGAAGTGTTTCAAGGAGTGGGAAAGAATAAGCAGTGGAGATGAAGGGCAAAGTGTCGAAGAAGGTGAGATTCAGGCATACATCCTGCCAACGGTCGTGTTCTGGAAGAAAGAGCTCGAAGATACTTAGATGATCGTCCTCGAATCCGTATCCAGCTGAGGGCGAGAATACGTCCATGTTCTCATCTGCCAAGGTCCCAGACCGTGACTCGGAGGCTTCGATTCTGTAAGTCAGAGGTGCTGGCCTTGAGAGAGTAAGATAAAGTTCAACCAATGACCGCGCCCGTTTCTTCTCAGCATGTACAAAGTCAACCGACATCCGGGACCACAAAGAGGGTGTTGAGATGACGAAATTTCTCCACTGGGAACATACATGAGACAGAACAAGAGTATGCGCAGAGATCTTGCCCTTGGGAAAGGTTGTGATCAAGAGACCGTAATCGCTACAAGAGGCAGCGAAAATTTCTCCCAGAATTTCGATAGGCAGTTTGCGAATCGGTGACAGCAAGCTTCGTCTTTCATCTGAATATCTTTGTATTTCACACCTTTTTCTTCGAAGTTCCTCCAACACGCCTTCCAACGTTTCTATCTCCGTGTCGTATTTTGCAATTTCGGACGAGCAGTCGACAATCTCCTGTTCAATTTGGGAGGCTTTGGATTCGGATGGAATCCACATAGAACGTAGGATGTCTCTGCGCAATGAATAACAAGGCAGATCCGGGGTTGCAAGGTCTCTCTTGCAAGTCGAGCAAAGGACTGTACGAGGCATAAATGGGACCCTGTATCAACCTCAGGATATGTCAAACGAGGAATGTGCAGCAAACAGAACCAACAATACCTTCTAGGACGGTTCGACGATTGCCACCGAGTGGTTTCTTTGTTATGGATAGGAACAAGAAGCCTGAAGCCCGAATCAGAAGCGAATTTTCTCACGGCTCAGTAACCTTATTTGGAAAGCCCCTTTCTTTCCTCTCCTTCCGGGTTCCCTCGCAGTCTATATCGCACTTTACTTGTCCAGCCGCTCAAATATATGCACGATAATATGTCTCGGGAGATATGGTTACGGCGCGACGTCGGAAGTTTTGACGTGTTGCTTAATACTACCTATTGTACATTTGGTATTTGAAACTGTATTACTACCAGTGGTAAAGTAATATCTACTTCCCCCAATCCAACAAGTCAATTGCACTGAACTTCTATCAATAGTCTCAGATTCGAAGCGGGCCAGAACAAGGAGGGCAAAGGGAGAATCACTTAGAATGGTCCCAAGTCCTGTGTAAACCTTAACCCCCGATCCACATGCGCCCGAAGCCGTTCCTGCAGTAAACGACTCGAACTCTCATGCCATCTGTATTTCTCGTTAACGTTCTCTGGCAAATTTCTACCCTCGACGCGAGCTGCGATTCTGAAATGACAGAGCTCGTTGAGAGTCCGAGTTGTCGTGACCTGCGGCTGTTCCGACGTGATTTGACCAGAACTAACACCAGTATCGTGTTGTTGCCAGTGTTGGGGATTCCGTCTGGATTCGACCATTTCGACGATGAACTCCGGATCTGGCGCTTCTAATGGCTCCTCATAGGTCAAGAACCATATTGTAAGATCGAGACTTTTCAAATAGGGCAAGAGTCCCCGTGCGTTGATATCTTCGTAAAGCGAGAAACCAGTGGAAGTGGCAGGTTTCAACATCATGTCCAAAAAAAAGTCGTCATCAAAGAATATATAATCTGCTTCGATTGTCAAACGAGTAAGTGATGGCATGCATAAAAATATGTCCAACACGTCTTCACTAGGAATGACAATCATGTTGTACAGTTTAAACGATTCGATATGTGGGGAATGCTGGAGCATGCTCTCGAGACTTTGCATCGAAAAATCATCGTCCAGCTTCCTCGTTTCTTTGTAGTCAAAGGACAATTCCAGGGAACGAAGAGACGGTAGAACCAATGAAGAAATGACTCGATTGGAGGAGAACATGGATCGGGCTTTGATGACAAGAGTCTTCAGAGTGGATGAATGACATTGCGGGTGTGGTACGTCGCCGTCAATCTCCGACGCTTGAAAAAGATCTTCACCAAGGTTAATCTCAAGATGTTCGAGATGGACAAAGAGACGGAAAATATCTACAACCCCAAGCTCATTTTCAAAAAACACCCCAACAATACGCAGGGAGGTCACTTGGTGATGATTGAACGGCACTACTCTGGCAAACTGATCATGGAAGTTGGATAACACTAGATTGCGTAACAAGGGTGAATCATTCATGATTCTGTAAATGAGGCCATCGGTATGGTCGTCGTAGGGCGGAGCTTCAAGACCCCAGTCAATTCGAAGTGTTTCAAGAAGTGGAAAAGAATAAGCAGCGAAGACGATATGGAAAGTGTCGAAGAAGGTGAGATTCAGAGATACATTCCGCCAGCGGTCGTGTTCTGGAAGAAAGAGCTCGAAGATACTTAGATGATCGTCCTCGGATACGTATCCATCTGGGGCCGAGAATACGTCCATGCTCTCATAGGTCCCAGACGGTGACTCGGAGGCTTCGATTCTGCAAGTCAGAGGAGCTGGCCTTGATAGAGTAAGATAAAGTTCAACTAATGACCGCGCCCGTTCCTTCCCAGCATGTACAAAGTCAACCGACATCCGGGACCACAAAGAGGGTGTTGAGATGACGAAATTTCTCCACTGGGAACATACATGGGACAGAGTAAGAGTATGCGCGGAGATCTTGCCCTCAGGCTCGGGATTGGTTGTGATCAAGAGACCGTAACCGCTACAAGAGGCAGCGAAGATTTCTCCCAGAATTTCGATAGGCAGTTTGCGAATCGGTGACAGCAAGCTTCGTCTTTCATCTGAATATCTTTGTATTTCACACCTTTTTCTTCGAAGTTCCTCCAACACGCCCTCCAACGTTTCTATCTCCGTGTCGTATTTTGCAATGTCGGACGAACAGTCGACAATCTCCTGTTCAATTTGGGAGGCTTCGGATTCGGATGGAATCCACATAGAACGTAAGATGTCTCTGCGCAACGAATAAAAAGGCAGATCCGGGGTTGCAAGGTCTCTCTTGCAAGTCGAGCAAAGGACTGTACGAGGCATAAGCGGGACCCTTTGTCAACCTCAGGGCATGTCAAACGAGGAATGTGCAGCAAACAGAATTAACACTTACCTTCTAGGACGGTTCGACGATTGCCACTTAAGTTCGGATGGTTTCTTTGTTAGAAACAAGAAGCCTGAAGCGAGCTTTCTCACGGCTCACTAACCTTATAAGTATACTTAAAGCCCCTCCTCGCAGTCTATATCGCACTTTACTTGTCCAGCCGTTCAAATCTATGCACAATAATATGTATATATTATTATTTCCTTGCTGCCTATGACTCCCGAGACTGTCCAACCACTCATTTCATCTAGTTTGCACAATTCACCGACAGAGATGAAGGTTACCAGAGGGTGCCGCCAGGGAAGTCAGAAGCTTCTGATCCAAATAGGACCACATCAGTAATCATGAAGATCCTTGGATTGGTAATAAAGGTCTTGACAAGCAAGACCACATCGGTGACCGACCGAAGCAAAACTTGCGTGTAAAGATGATTCCTCCTTTCAGCCGGCCTCGTAAACGGCTTTCGTCCCTCATGGGAGCTAATGTGACCTTCAGTTGACTTCCTTTGTCGGCCAGTTCTGCATCAGCAGACGTTCTAGTAATCAGAATGATTGTCTGCCTACCGGAGACTAAGTACGCTTCGAAGTCTTGACAATGGTTGGGGGTGTCACTATGCGTGGATCAATTGCTGACCCAGTTTGTTACTAGCAAATTACAGCCTACCGAATGAACTCGATCGAATGAGTATATAGAGAATCATATACATAGGGTGTTTGAGAATCGATCTACAATGCCTTTAGTCTCGAACTGCCGAGTTCAAACATACAAGTGCAGCTAAGAAAAAATGCCTCAGATGTGCAATTTTATAGTCCGCTGGGTCAACTTGTCATTAATCATTGCCCGTGTCCACAACTCCCAATCTTTCTAGTTGTACTGCTGAAAACCTGAACTGCCATATGCAATCCTCAGCAATGGAAGGCAACCAGGCTAACACCATGCGGTCACCGTATGTGTGAAAAGCCGTTGTTCTTATCACGGCTTAGTCGATGAAGCGAACAATTCACGATCAAGCTCTACGCCATGAAATCCACCGCCTCTCCGAAAGTCACTCGAATTCCTCGGTAATACTACAATAGTACTGTACTAATGCTATGGACTAAAAATCATATGGGGATGCGGTACAGTAAGTACTGGCTCGAAGATAACAAAGACATTTGAAAAATCTCGCCCGGGGATGCCGAAGACGTCGAACAGAGTTCGATGGGACTGATCAACAGTTGGGCGCACGGCCGCTTTGACAAATATAGTAAACATTGGCATAGCCACCACAGTAACGCCCTCTTATTCTCGTTTTTTCTGAATGGTTCGGGCTGTGCGACATTCTTGATCTTCTTCGGACCTCGTATTGATTACCGTAAATTCATGACAACGGAAGCGGCGAGGTGCTGTTCGAATGCTACAGTCGACGTGGATAAATACGGCATGATGTGAGTACGTCCAGGTGTTTCTTCCCGTCTTTCGACAACCCATCTAGCTTGCTACACCTCGTCTTAAGGTCTTCTGCAGGTTTCCAGATACAAAATGATTAGGAATTCAAAGCTTCAGCTTCATGGGACTCGAATAGCCGTATTTTTTCTATTGTTCGCTTTAGCTAATGCCCAAAGTAGGTCTTCATAAACACGATGCAGTGTTTCTTCTCTTCCTTTGATTTTGATTTTTACTGATTCTTCTTGTAAAGACACTACCACTACTGGCAAGACCAATGGTGCCGAACCCACAGCCGTAGAACTTTTCTTTGGATACACACCCAGCGTATTAGCCGCCATGACAGCTGGCGCCGTCTACTTGCTCACCGGTTGCGTCTTTCTCTATCGAGTCTGCCGTGAACACGACTGGTGGGCATTATGCCTTCCATTGGGTGCTATTTGTAAGTAATTTCCACCACTAATCAATCACAAAAAACCACAAGCACGACAACAACAACACATTAAAATTCTTTCGATCTTACCTCCCCTCTACAGCCATGTCCTTAGGTTTCGGTGTCCGCATTCTGCTTCATTCTCCAGATCATCAACACAAAACGACTCTCATCCCTGAAGAAGTCCTCGTCTCATGTTCTCCCGCAGCCTATCTTGCTTTCAACTATATCGTCTACGGCAGGTTGCTCCGGTTCAACATCGGCAGTCGACATTCTCTCATTCGACCCAACTGGATCGCGGCGTTCTTTATCACGAGCGACGTCTCGACGTTTGTTATCCAGGTACATACGTTTTCCTCTTCCTTTCTTTTCTCCTCCGTTCCTTATAATTCTAAACCTGAATTTTTTTTTCTTATGGTCATTTCAAATTCACATAGGCAGCAGGTGCCGCCCTTCTCGTCTCTGCCACCACCGCTGAACGTGGAGCAACGATCTTCCAAATCGGTGTTATCCTCCAATCCGTTTCCTACTATGTCTTTTGCGTCTTCGTGACCTGGACTTGGTGGAGCAT
>ML179355.1:0-16058 GCA_004369135.1 Dendrothele bispora CBS 962.96
TGGATTCCAGATCCAACTTGTGCATCCACAATAGGAATCGCGTGCTTGCGTTCGATTAAGGTTGTTGGTGATAAAAGGACAGGGGAAAAGGCCTTGGGATATGAGTCGTTGAGAGAACTGGGAAGGTCGGGGTTAAAAGTTGAGATTGTTCCGAAGCTTGTATAAGTAATAGTATATGTTCATATACGGACTCTTGTGGCTTCAAAGAATTGCTTATCCTGTAGTACCAGTGCGATATGAGCAGATGCAAACTATACAATGCATATCTCGACCCTAGCTAGTTGTCACCTGTATTTTGTGTAGATGTCATTACAAGTCAGATCTCGATTCGGACGGGCAAGCGCGACATCCAAGTCCGTCTCTGCTGCACAAGTTTCGTTGTCAGCTCAATATGTCTGTATAGCCCTGCCATCGGAATAATTACTAAAACAATGTTGTAACTTCGATTGCGGTCTTTGACGCCGTCCATTCTTCCAAAACCTTGTATTTTGTCCAAGATTAAACCCACTCGTTCTATGTATCAACTGAAGCAATATCACCTGTGTTTCGAGCTCAGCTTATAACTCCATGCTTTCACTTTTGCAAAGCATAAAAGCTCGGGACTGCAACACTGACTTGAAGCATCTACGGTATCTAAAGCTCGATGAAACTATATGGCAAGCAATCCTTAGTGAAAAGTCTTACATGTTGGCGAAGCTCACCGATGCTTTGATTTTTCTTCAAGTGGCTGCTCTCTTTATACTTCTCCACACTGTATCGAACCCCGAAGCCGAGGTTAGGATGGATTCAGACTTTTTTTGAATGGTATTTGAAGTATTGCTACCAGAAATTGAGAATACGTATTGTCGGTGTCCAGTGTTCTATTCTAGAACGAAGAGGATGGAGTCATTTAAGATCTATAGATGACATGGATCTCATGCAAATGATGCTTTCAATCAACTCGTTTGTAATGATAACTAGAGTCACATCTGTTCATATTGAAGGTTGGACGACAAACAATTCTTACAAAGTTACAAATCTTCAATACAAAAGAACCTGGAGTCCCGACCTTTCCGAGTCCCTCAACAACTCATCTCCCAATGCCCCTCTCCTGTGACCATCGGAAACTCTAATCAAACGCAGAGACGTAACTCTCATTCTGGCTGCATGGGCTGGATCTTGAATTCACCCGGACCCGACCATTTCAACTTCTCAGGTTCGAATATCGGATCATAGCGAATGTGAAGACGGGTGCAAATGTGTTGGCAAATTTCTTGACGAACTCTGCATCGGGACGCATACCGGTCTGCTCCAAGACCAATCTAATCTCCCTTGTCTCCCTCGACTCGAAAACACCGACTTCAAAGAGAGGTCGGCACAGCGCTTATTGTGTCGATTTCGAAGTGCATTTCAATGTGGGTGTTTTGTTTGCGCCACATTGACTTCTCTGTGTGCTTGTCTCTCTTTAGTGCTTCCATGTCAAACTTGCGTTGAAGAACAAAGCTAACCAAAAGAAGCGAGATGTCCCATGAAAAGGAAAGAGATCCTACAGAAGAAATATCTGATTGAGATCCGAGTTATGAGTTCATAGATGATACAAAAGTTTTTATTGGTCTCGTATGATTTCTTGAGGAAAATTGGTACGAAGATCGATACTACGTTCTGTAATTACTAATTTTCGACACTGTGTAAAATGTGAATTGAATGGCAGCACTATCAAATGGGAAGCTTGAATACATATTCCTATCACTACAAAGCTTTTCCAACACCGAACAGAAGTGAAGACGAGGCATCATTCCCCCCAAACAGAGACAAGGCAACATTTCCCCTTCAAGTGAAGACAAGAGAACATTCCCCCCTGGAAACAAGGCAACATTTTCCCCCGTCCGAAGACAAGACAACATTATTCCAAGCCCTTCTCGCTTCATTTCTAGAGAATAAAAAATTCGGGGAAACCTTTTCTGCAACTCCGGCTTTTTTCTGCTTGATCCCCTCTAAGTGTCAATTGACGCAAGAGGCAATATCAAAGCAGAGAAAAGAGAGAAGAAAAACAGAGAATTCCCCTGACGACACAAGCCGATACTGCAATGACAAGGTCATCATGTCCTTGGGTTGCAAGCAGAGCCCAAAGAACGGGGGCGACAAAAATTAGATAACCAGAAACAGAGGACTGTGTCCTCGTTATAGAGGTTAATCTATAAAGAACAGATACTACACTTGATCTAAGCCAAAAGGCCAGAGTGGTGAGGGTTCTGAATGTTCGGGGGGGGGCCTTTTATACGGTGGAAAACGACGCACAGGGCAGGAAGATACGATTTGAGGTACGAGGAGGCGAAATACTCACCAAAAGGCAAATTTTGCACAGCCACATCACCCACTGACCAGTTGTATAGTTCGTGGGAATCCGCGCGTGGTAAAAGAAAAATTGTGGAAAACGACGCACGGACCAGGAAGATATGAGTGAGGTACGAGGAGGCGAAATACTTGAGAAATGGCAGATCTTGCACGGCCACATTGTCCATTTACTAGTTGCATGATTCGTGAGAATCCGCGTGTGGTAGAAAAAAGTCGAGCTGGTCTCTGAATATTAACTTAAAAACAGGAAGATACGATTTGAGGTACGAGGCGAAATACTTGAGAAATGGCAAATCTTGCACGGCCACATTGTCCGTTTACTAGTCGCATGATTCGTGAGAATCCGCGTGTGGTAGAAAAAAAAGTCGAGCTGGTCTCTGAATATTGACTTACAGGTCAGGAAGATACGATTTGAGGTACTTACGAGGAGGCGAAATACTTGGGAAATGGCAAATCTTGCATGACCACATTGTCCATTTACTAGTTGCATATTGAGGTACAAGGATCTGGAGGCGAAATACTTGGGAAAAGGCAAACTAAACTTTGCACGGCCAAATTGGCCCACTGACCAGTTGCATGATTTGTGAGAATCCACATGTCGCCAAAAAGTTGAGCTGGTCTCTGACTTACAGAATTGTAGAAATGGTATCAGATGGTACCAACAGGACAAGTGTGCCCAAGTCTTGGCTCAGATCGGGTATTGTAGCCCGGCCCTTTGGCTTTGATCAAGTGTATTAGCAGCCTTTGGCTTGAATCAAGTGGTAGCAGACTTTGGCTTAGATCAGGTGTAGCAGTAGCCTTTGGCTTAGATCAAGTGTAGTAGCCTTTGGATTGGGTCAAGTGTAAGTAGCAGCTTTGGTTTAGATCAGGTGTAGTAAGTAGCAGCCTTTGGCTTAGATCAAGTGTAGTAGTCTGATCAAGGTTCCCAAAGAGGAAACTCACGCATACGTGTAACTGACAACGTAAAAATTAGGCCTTACAAAAATCCTGCTTCACATCTTGATTGACTCTTCATTCTGACACTAGTCATCATCATCATGTATACAAAATCTCAAAAAAGACAGTGGTTCTGTGGTCACGCCTGACAACGTCCAACGTTCTTGAGACGACCATGGAACACTGTGTTTTTCTTTGCATGTTTGGACTGCAAAGTGTACAACAACGTACATATGTGTGATACTTATTCTACTTCATGATTCTACAATCTTTTCGGTTTGATTTTGGACTGGTACTTGCAAAAAGGAAGGAAGTTAAGACTGGATATTAGTAAAGACCGAAACATTAGGAAGGATGAAGAGCGACAGAGAGAGAAGAAAGAGGGACAGGGACGTTTGGGTAATACGTTAGACAGAGATGAAATGTCAGGATTGTTACAAAAGCAAAGCTCGAGACGGAGGATCCAAAGACAACAAAGACAGAAGAGCACAACAAGTGAGAAACCTGAGTGAGAAATTAAAATGCCGGAATACAGTCTTTTACCGAGCCAATGCGGGACACTATGGTCCACTGGGACAAACGGGCTCACAAGGCCTTAATACTTCTGTGCAACGATGCTTCGGCACTGCGGGTTAGTTGCATGGAGCCTAGACGCAGGTAGGAGCTGAGCCATAAGCTTCTAGAGTAAGGGACCAAGCTTCGGTATGTGATTTAACGCCTCAGCTTTTTGGAAGGTAGACGGATCTCGAAGCTTTCCGATGAATGACAACCGAAATTCTAAACTTACGGTGACGGCGACAAAGACTTTACTCAAATCAGGAAGTATTCATTGACACTCAGGTTACTGCTCACAGGTGAGCCAAGTCCAGCAATCGCTACAGATCCACGACATAGACAAAGGACACAGTAGATTTGCAGCTTACACATGTCACACTCCCAAAAAGGAAACTAATTAGAAATATCCGGCGGAAACGAGGTGGTTTCCGAGCTTGGTAGAGGGTATGGAGGCTGTCCTGATATGTAGCGTGCGTTAGGAGCAGGCTCGAAGCGAAGTTTAGCCAGGTTGGGTGTGAGGTGAGTGTAAGAAGAGTCCGTTCAAGTGTCGGGAACGATCACTCTCAACAAAGGCGCCACTCAAGTCACACAAGACTAGACGAGAAAAAGAGAGAAGAGATAGATAGAAATATAGAGAGAAATAGTTGAGTGAGCTGACTAGGCTCGATACAGCGTAGGTGATCATACGGTGTAGAGACGAAGTGAACGGACTGGGGGACTACCTACAATGTCTGTGAGTACTTATACTGTAGAGAACAAGGGATATGGAAGATAAGGTATCACGGAGACAGAGTATTGATGGAAAAGGCTGTGAGTTGTCTGATGGAAGGGAACAAAGGAAAGAACAAGGTAACTGATGGGAGAAGCAGATGTGGTAACCGAGGTGACTTCTGCTTCTATCTTCTGATCTGGACAGCCTTGACTCCAGGCTTCTGTGATGATGGTTCGATGGTGAAGTAATACTGTGTCTGGGGTCTCGATGGAGGAAAAAGGATTGATACGGTTCGTGACATCTACAGTCCTCCTACTATATATGGTATGTAGAAATAAGCTTTCGTAATTTACGTGCGTGTCACAGTCCGTATATAGAAACTTTGTTACTTATTTCGTCTCTCTAAAGTAATTCTTTTAAGTCTGTACTTGTTTCTTTAATCTAGATTTATTATCGCGCCTCCGTGTACTGGCCAACGAGTCATCTACATTGACAAGTCCTGACTCGATTCTTCTAATATCTGGACTCTCATTGGTTGAGAGTCATACTCTGTCAATTTCTGTCACTAACGGAGCCCTAGGCGGGTCTGCCGATAAATTGAAAGCTAGTAAACGACGTGAGCTAATCGACAGTCTATACCACTAAAGCTACTCATAGCGAGTCACCAGCACGAACACAGCCCAGACATGATTATTCCAGAGGAAAGCAAAAAACCTCGCAGACTGCGTGCAATCTGCGACGAAACGTTACTCCGCCTCTATGGAACTGTTCACTGGAAAGCACCACCCGAAGCCCTCGCAAAAGATCAACACTCCAGCGATACCAAGAATGATGTCCCCAGAGCCAGTCCATTCTGAACGACGTCACCTTACTCGTGGAGGCTACGAAGATTGTTAATTATAGTCTGGAGTTAATGTCGCGGATTCCCACTTACACACCAGGACATCCAAATAGAAGTATAATAGCATTCACAGTGCTCGACTCAGCCACTTCCCCTGAAGGTCTGGAGGACTCAATGGACTATCGTTTACTTGAGAAAGATCGCAAGCACCTGAAGATGCTTTAGTCATAGACTCCTCATAGACTAGATAAATCAATTAATCTACCATAGTCATGTAGTCACTTCTATCATCTCTGGATACGATTTTCCTTGTGGAACAAGTCTGGACTTAATATGTATTGACTTAATACAATTATTCCTCTTGACTATCAGTCCGGGACTCACTATAGTCTTCTATTTCCCTTATTACTAATACTATAGACATTCAGGATTTAATAATAAATCGCGAAAAATCTATGGTATTGATTTTCTAGCGTATTACCGCCAACTACTCAATCACCAAATCCAATTCCTATTGATCCCAAGCTTGTCTATGGTTGTGACGAAATTGGCTTCATGCCCTCTCGTGGTGCTAAAAGATGGGTTATTGGACCTAGAAACCAAAGTATTCAGCATCAGCAAGGTGACGGTGGACGTGAAAACACAACAGTCATTGTCACTATATGTGCGGATGGAACGGCTACCAAGCCAACTGTGATCTTGAAGGGGAAAGCATTCGATGTCAACTGGAAACAGGATAACCCAGCTGAAGCTTTGTTCATCAATTCAGCTGTCATAAGTTAATTCAATACTAACCTTATTTATTAGCCTGGGTCAGTCCAACAAAGGCTGGACAGATGGCGAAATAGGCGTTGAGTGGATCCAGGATTTCCATGAGCAAACTAAAGATAAATCTCTGGGCCGAACCCGACTCTTGCTTGTTGATGGGCATAACTCACATTACACGTGTGGTTTCCTTCGCTTTGCTAGAAAGAACCGTATCCATGTACTTTGCTACCCAGCACATGGCACCCACGTTTATCAGGGCCTTGACGTTGTCATTTTTGCAGTCTTGAAGCAGAATTGGACACAGGAGCGTGACGCCTACTACCGACAGACTCGCCAACGTCTCACTAAAAAGAATTTTCTCAAAATTTACGGTGAAGCGCATATACGAACACTTACAAAAGAAAACATCAAGACAGCTTTTCGAGTAACCGGCGTGATACCATATGACCCTACCATTGTATCTGACAAGTTGGCTCCGAGCAAAGAGACATCGAGTCAGGGAGAACTGCCTGCCACACAACCAAGTCCTGTTGTTGCAATGTCAAGGATGCTCAATGAGGTAACACATCAGTCCTGGAAACGAAGGATGGAAATATCCCCACTCACCCATCGAGTACGAGCCCAAACCGGCTCTCCATCTACTCCTACTCAGCAATGTGTCCTTCATTCTCCTGTCCAAACACCTTTCCAAACTCGAGCGCTTGACACTCCAGCATCAAAGTGTACCGAATCTGGGTCAGAAATCCAAACACAGACTCCAAACCCGTTCACTAGTCCAATCCATCAAGGTCTCACAGACCTAGGCAGTACATCCCTCTCCTTCCTTGTCAACTCTTCCCCTATCCAGTCATCATCAGCAGAATTCCCTTCAGCCACACCTTTTCAATTCTCACCAACAAAAGGGAAAACAAAATACGACGACATCCTCAAGCAGCTTCCTTCTACTGTGCTTGAGGAGGATCTCCAAAATGCTCTGCGATCACTTCTGAAGAAATACGAAATGCTCAAAGAGCAGTCAATCACCATGCAATGCATGGTATTAAATAGTACCTACTGTTGAAGGCTTCATGAACAACTTCAGGCTCAGGAGGACAATTGGAAAAAGAAGGGCATGGGACGGTTGATGGGTGATAGTATGCTGAGACTTTTGACAAGTGTTGGGTTTGTTAATCACGTTGAAGAATACACAAGGGCATGTGAAGAGAAGGAACAGGCTGCAAAAAATAAAAAGGTCATGCGAGAAGCAGTTGCTGATATGAAGGTTGAGTGGAAAAGGTTGAACCAAGAGAGGGTAAAAGAGAACGAGAAGCAAAAGGAGGCCTGGAAAGAAGCGGTGAAGGTCTGGAAAGGGAACAAGGCTCAAAAGGTGTGCCAAGGTCTCATGCCAAAATGGCGAGAGTATTGCATCCCACCCATACCAAAACTTTGGAAACAGATTGAAAAAGAACCTGTGGGCACAGGGGATGTGGATGAATCGGAAGAAGACAGTCCAAATGAATTGAATGGTGACAGCAGTGATGAAAACTCAGACTGAATTAGTTCTATACATTTAATCACTTGTAGTTACACTTTCATCCATACTATCTTCATCTCCATAATCTGAGCAATAGACGCATTGTCCTTCACCTCCATGATAATATTTCCTCAGTGGCATATTAGGATTATCTTTCTCCAACATCACTCCAATCTGCCCATTGTCATACATCAAGTTCTCCAGAAACTTTGTGCTTTCGTGAACCATTCTTTCCATCATTACATTTAAATGCCTGCGCCAAGCTTCCTTGTCCCTGTGCTCCAGAATCAATTGTTTTAGTGTTTCCTCTGACATGGAAGATAGCTTGTTGTATTTGACTTGAAGATTGGCAAGTTCACGTCGAATATTTTCGTTGTCTTTCTCCAGGTGAGCAATGTAAGCATTGGCTGTTACTTTTGAAAGACTTTTCCTTTAAATGATAATGGGGAGACTCACCTTTCTTTAGTGCATCTTCCAACCTCATTTCTCCACTTCCAGAATGATTGTCATCAGCCATTGTTGTGCACAAATGAGATTTCAACACGCGATGGTCAGTAAATGAGGAACACGATGCAACACGCAAAAACCTGGGAATTGATGCTTAATAATGTGTTGTGACCTTTGTCACACGCGACATTCTGTCCCAAATGCTGCTTTTTCGAAGACAACAGTAGATCGAGCACTCACAGTCCATAAAAAATATGCATTCTCAGGCAGACTAAGGTTTCAGTATGTAGAATACATGTTATGTACCCAGAATCAGAATTTACGAAGTGAGGAGACAATAAAAGCCAGGTTTTACTTTTTTGTCTCATTGGCCGGTAAAAGACTGTATCATTAGTCTAAGTATCTTTAACTAATAATTTATATTCAGATTCAGTACAGAAAGTGACTTGGAATATGCGTCCTAACAGAAACCATCTTAGTCTGAATCAAGAATTATCCGCTGGAAGCAAATATTCAGTCTGATAGTTATAAGCCAACACCTTGCTCCAAGGCAACCTATCAGCCAATATGCCCGGTTTGAACTCCAACCCATCCGATTCTAACTCTTCTGCTTGCAATGGTATTACTGGGGACAAAACACCACCCCATATTGCCTACTATCTGAACTCAAACACTGGGGAAGTTGAAATGGTTCTTATTCCTGAGGGGGCACCTTTGCCTCATGATCCCAGGGCTGCTTCCTGGGGCTTTATTGATTGGAACAAAGCTTTTAGGGCTGCGTATCATTATCATGAGATATGTCTTCCTCTCATTCAGTTTTCTTCCATCCCATAATTCTTTATCTTTAGGATTGTCCTCGTTGAGGTACAGCTGAGACTAACGGTACTTCTGAGGGAAATGTCGAAGCTCATGTGGCTGGCATAGAGAAAAGCACGATTGTACTCGTGAGTCACTCGTGGTCAAACTCGCGAGTATAGTCATCCAGAAGACCTGTACTCGCATTTGCACAAACTCGTGGGACAATAAACTCGTCACTCGCGAGTAGAAACTCATGAGTCCACGAGTTTTTTGGTTTTACAAGTACTCACGAATACTCACGAGTTACTTGTGAGTCTATTACAGAAAGTGCTCAATTTATTACATGACATTTAATCTTCCATCAATGATCCAATTGAGTGAGAGCTGCTAGTCAATTACTGACCCTACTTACTCTGAAATCTCTTTTTAGTCAAGAGCTGGTTCATTTTGCAATCTACTTAAATAAGATAAGTAAGTAAGCTGAATCTCTTCTGAGAGATTCCATGTTGGCATCTGTGTTACTCTTGGGTACACAAATAAGATGCCAGTAAGATTTTGCAGTCCTTGGATTGATAGTTGAATAATGTTTTAAATTATAGGCCACCTACATGTACTTCTATACTAATATACAGTAATCTAATTTATGTTCAACTGCTAATTTACAGTCTATACTGTTACATGAAAATGAATCAGTGAATAAAGGAAAGTCAGAACTTAGTACTTTACTCACTACCATCAGCACCCTTAAGTGTTTCCTGACTGACTGCCAATGCTTGAACATTGGGATCCCAACTGGTAGGTCCATAAACATTGTTTATAGGAAAAAAACAAGCCTGAAAACAACAGTAGTCACTGGTGGTAGATCAGAGTCTCTTGTCTCACATCTAGTGACAGGTATATAGTTATATAGTACTTTACCTTTATTGCCTGTATATGTAGTGAAACTCCACTGAATATCCATGAGTACCCACGAGTACTTGTGCAAGTTTTCATCTGTTCCTAAGGCCAAACTCGTACTCGTGTGGAAATACTCAGATAAATCTGTGGCACTCACGAGTACGAGTTTCCCACGAGTTTCCCACGGGTGTCCTCACGAGCATTCACGAGTTTTGCCCATTCGTGCTACACTCTAGGCTGGCAATACTGCTGCCACTGGCACTTCCGTCGAAAGTTCTCAAGACCCAGATCAGGATAAAAGTGTTGACGACACTGTTTTCGAGGAAACCTCCCAGACCCAGCAGGACTAGTTTACCGATAAGTGAGTTCTTTCTGGCTAGTCAGTTCTGACTATTTTCTGACTTTGCATCCATTGGCAGATCTCTGTGTCTATCCGAAGGAGCTGGGCGTTGTAAGGGGACAGTCTCTTTGTTCATTGTTTACATCTTTCTCATCTTTGTTCATTCTTTATTTATGTTTACCCCCCCCCCCTTTTCAGAGTACTTCATATCCCCAGACTATCAGTTTGGTCTCTCTTTCTTTAGTTTCCTTATTGCTTTCTCACTGGTCATCACTTGTGTCACACTAGTCATGTGAGACTTAGAGTGATGTGACACTGAGACTACATCACATGACTTGTGACACTGAGTCTCAGTGTGACTTTACCTTCAGCTGTATAGTATTAGTCATTGATTCTCACAGCCTTGTATATATATATGTCACATTCTGCAGGAGAGTCCCTTGAGTCTTTTCTCTTTGGATCCCCTCCTGCAGGTGAGTACCTACTTGTTTGTTCTGTATTTAGCTCATTATATATTCCCTTTGGATCCCCTCCTGCAGTTGTTGAGTGTATTCCTCACTTGTCAGGAGTTGCCCTTACAGGCGTTCTCTTAGTTCATTAGATGCATCTGTATGTAGCATGCTCCAAATATGGAAATTTTTGTGCAATTGTTCTTTCGTAATCAACTCTTCTGGTCACGTTTCCCACTACCTTTCCGTTTTTGCTCAAACAAACTGACATTGTCTGGTTCAGCACGGGCAATATGGTGTAGTGGTCACCACCTCATTTCAATTGGTTACCCCCCTTGGCTATGAAGGATGAGGTTCTTGGTTTGAATCCAAGGTTGTCCTTAAAAGCTCTTTATCTTCTGAGTTTTTCTTCCAAAGGTCAAACGGTGCTCCCTTATTTCCCGTGGAAGACATTCTCTGTCAGCTAACAAAAATGGATTCATTCCCCAGTCGCGGCAGTATGGTGCAGTGACTAGCATCCTCTTTTGTGTGTCATACCCCGAAAGGGTCCTTAGTTCGATTCCAAAGCTGTCCATAGAACAGGTACAACTTTTTATCTGTTCTGTTTTTCTCTGTTTTGGGGGGTCCAACAGTTCTGGGACTTCTTGTTTTTCCGGCGGAAGAGGTCCTGAAACCTCTGCCAGCTAACAAGACCAGATTGGACTCCCAACCATGGCAGTATGGTGCAGTGGTTAGTACCCTTTCTTCTTGTGGCTGATGCCTCGAAAGAGTCTTTGGTTCAACTCCAAAGCTGCCAATGGTTCAGGCCATTTGACACTCACCTTTCCTTCTGGAGGTAGCAAAACCCTTTTGAACTTTCTAGGGCCCATCGGAGGTTGTTTCTTGCCTAACACCCTCACCATTTATTTGCTCAAGAGGCCCACATTCTCCCCTCCATCATGGGCAGTTTGGCACAGTGGTTAGTGCCCTGTCTCTAGCGTACTGCACCATGAGACAGTGCCTGATTCAAATCCAGGGCTGCTCCATGCTTCCTGAAGAAGTTGGTGCTTTTTCATCCACCGGAAGAGGCAGAATTCTCAGTCACGTGGCAAATGTTCGCCACAGCCCCTTTTTAGTGAACAAAGTAAAAGCTACCTCCTTGTCCAGCACAGTAGTACAGCACAGTGGTAAAGCCATCTTTCGAGGGTCTAAACACCTCGCAAGAGCTCTTGGTTCAAATCCAAGAACTGCTCATTTGCAAACTCTTTGATGATCTTTTTATCCTCCAGACTTTTCTTCTATGTTTTACTTTTAGGCCGGTGGCAAAAGGTTTGCCACAGCTGAATGCGTCTGGTCAACCTAAAGATAAGCTCCCTATCCATCATGGTAGTTTGGCATAGTGGCAATGCCCTCTTTTGAGATTCCCACGTCTTGCAAGAGTCCCTTGGTTCAAATCCAGGACTACTCATTTGTGGAAGTTCTCTAGATTTTTGTTTTATCTGTCAGATTTCCTCAGATATCTGTTCTTCCTTTGGACTTCTCTTTCTGGTTTTGGACTGCTTTTGTTTCCGTTGGCCTTCTGTTCCAGTGGCGAAAGCTTGTCACAGCTAATTACGCTTGGTCAAACTAAGGGCAGCCCTCCTTTCAGCCATGGTAGTATGGCATAGTGGTAATGCCCTCTTTTGAGACTGTTACAGCTCGCAAGAGCTCTTGGTTCGAATCCAAGACTACCCATTCGCGGAACTCCTTAGTTATCCTTTTTATGTTGGATCCCTTTTTACTTTCTTATTTATTTCATTTTCCAGACAGGAGCCGTCCAGTATGGCACGGCAGTTTGGTAAACTGGCTACCAAGCCTAGTGGTAGTTGTACTACTTCTAGACTCCTGAGGCGATTCCGTCCAAACATATCTATACCGGTGAGGTTTCATCACATCCGGAATAGCAATACCACAGGCGTTTCAACCCAGTGGGGTTTTATATTAAGTATATATATACCTGATGACGGAGTGCAAGCCCTGTGCATTGAGGGGTTTTTTTTGGAATATTCTTGGCTTATATAATATATTTCGCAGCCAAAAATGGTAGGTCTGTCAAAAATATTCACCATCGGTCACAAGCCCTATATCACGTGATGGAATCTCAACCCAAAAAGGGTACGTCCCTCAAAAATATTCAGAACACGTCACATAGGGTCACAGGACAGCACGAGATCTCAACCACGGGTATCCCCACATCCGGCAATGACCGAGCTACATCACCCGACCCTCTCACCCCCGACTCTTCTCCCAACCCTCTTTTTCCCGCCCTTTGCCCTCTCCCTGGTATCATGAATGACAACAAGTGAGTGTCCAAATCTTTTATTATTCAAAAGCTCATATTTTGCATAGCCAAAGCAGCTTTCCCACTGGGACACGTCTATTTTCAGGTGAGTTTCTCAGCTGCCCCCCTCGTGAGCTTATATTTACATCCTCCTTTCTTTCCCTTTTCACTCCAACTCTAGAGGTCTCATTTCCGATTAAATACGACATCCTCTGTCGTTACAATTCTCAACTTGCTGCACGTTACGCGTGCCTAGAACAAACAGTACAGGCTTCTATGCAGACAGGGGCAGTAGAGAATACAGCGACGAGGGACGCCGCAGAGCATGTGGAGATGAGAGAGATGGCAGAGACTGCAGAGGATGTAGGGAACTCTAATGCTAAGCATGTCTCAGGAGATGCCTAGTCATTCTGGTCAAAGGTTCCATGAACCCGAGAAAGTTTTAAGTTAAAGTCAATGGTCACCTCCTGTATATATATACTACCCGGGCCCATACATCATTTCATGAACTCCCTCAAATCGCGATTTACTTATTTCCTTTTCTTTATCTTTCATTGTTTCTTACTGCGAATAGTCGCTCAAACCCCTATTCGTTCAAGAAATTATCGCAGTTAGTGCAGAACCCCTTTTGATCAACGCTCGGATATATTATCAAGGAGTAGCTCAAGCTATTAGGAGAGTCCCACCTATACCGCGAAATTGTCAAGAGAAGGGAAGCACCCAAATATGACATCCGTGGTTATCTAGGTTATGCCAGGAGCAAACAAAGCCCCGTAACCTTCGAGCCTGAAGGAAAGGACAAGAAAGCGTTGGAAGAAAAACGACGCTAAGAAGAAAGATAGCAACTACGCTAAGTTTTAGTGTCCACGAAGGAGAAGTCTGAGAAGACAACTATGCCAAAGCCCCAGTGATTTTAGTGAAAGTAAACATTCATGGCTCTTAACTAATAAGGATAGGGTACGGCATCCTCTGCATAGGAAGTAGGATGCGCCGAAATTTTTGGGACGAGGGAATCGTTGAGAAATAGAAGGTACCCGTATAGGAGCTAGTATGCCGCTTAGTATAGTTGAGAGAACCGTGCCCCAAGACGCGTCTTAGCCCTATCTACGGGCTTTGGAGGTGTTAACATCGTCTCGCATAAGAACGACTGCCCCCACGCTCCTCACGCTAACGCCAGTTAGAGGTACCCAAACGGACGAGGCGGTATGCATCACGGTCATTCTCAGACCCAGCAACGCTAAAGTGGCGATCAGCGCGAGCTACATCTACGTCTACCCCATATTAACAACATACCTCACGCTATCAAGCACCATAACCACGCTAATCACGCTGATAACCATTCTCCCAGCACAGGAACTTCCTGAGCGTATAAGACTAGCTGGTTTAGCTTGAATCAGCGTCGCCAGAAGGTAGGGCACATTCACAGTCCTCATCAGAGGTATGGCATTTACGCAAGCTGTTACAGGTTAGCGTTGACAACGAACTCAGCGTACTACTCCCGGAACAGTAGCTCTGGTGACAGGAGAAATATAAGAAGCTTCCTGTTTTTCTTCAGTAAACGCCAAGCAAAGGGAACCATCTAACGAACTTATGCAGAAACTCGCTGTAGAAGGACCAATGGCGGAGGCTTGCGTCACGCTTATAGGAAAAAGTCTAGACGTATTCAGGGGCCTCGCGGAGGACGAAGTTATGAAGCCCAGGTCAATCGGCTGGTAAACCGACGCCTTGGGAGGCAGTAGGTACGTTCCCAGAGCTCCTGAAATCGAAGCAGACAAAGCTTAAAGAAGCGAAACAATGCCTTCATCTCCATTTCAACTGACTTCTTACTTAGATGTACGAGCCCAAAGGGCAGCTTACGGAAACCAAACCGCAGCCTAAATCATAAGCGCAAGCAAGGCTGGCTTGATCACAACCACAATTAGAGACGCTGAAACCAGACCTCTAGCCATTAACAATCCTTGGTATATTATTCAACCTCAATAATTTTAATTACCAGCACAACTACACAACCTTATCCAAAGGCCTGTGTCATCTGACGACCCGTCTGACACTTATGAAGTCTATAGTGCAACTATCTAAACATTAATTGTGCCTTTCAGCAGCACAATATCACAACTAACCACATAGCAGTTTAAATTTCTTAAACCTTACTTCTACCGAGGTAACGTTTTACATGAATTATGTACTAAGACGTTTTATAGCCTTGACCCCACATTGATGCTCAAGGATGTCGAATATATGACATCTCCATCTTGGTCATATCACCATTCATTTATTTTCATTTATAACATGTTTCTTACCACGGCCTCCCGGAGCATTCATCCATAATTATCATTGGTTTATACGGCCTCTCGGAGCATTCATACATTATGTATTGTAGTTTCTACGGCCTCCCGAAGCATATCATATTTTCTACGGCCTCCCGGAGCATTATACATTATGTATCGTAGTTTCTACGGCCTCCCGGAACATTCATACATCATTTATCTTAGCTTCTATGGCCACTACGTAAATACGTCACGTGAACCTTTACTCGGCATTTTTTATGTCTAGTATTGTCATTAGCGTACCTATTGTGGCACAACAAGAACACATTCCCGCGGTTAACGAAGGGTTTAGGATTCTAAGTTCTCGGACGGGACAAGACGAAGACACTCGCTAACCATGGTGAGCCGGCATGGGCCATGACCAACAACCCCACCGACACCATATCCAAGCAGGTACAATCGGTACCCTAGCTATCCACCAAGTAGGTAGACTCAGCCCAGAAATCCCTTGAGTTCCCAAGCTGGATCTCTACGCATTAGCGTTCATCCCCTGATCAGCATTCCGATCATCACTCCTCTTAACAGCTGCTCAATGAGTTCCCCATGAGATCAGATTACAGTTCTGGATCTAAGGTGCTCAGCGTTCATTCAGCAGTTGCTCTTTCCAAACTCTTAGCGCTCTTATTCAGGGACCCAATAATTGGTCTGATCTCATTCCTTAGATGTTATATGCGATGACAAATATATGATATTTCATTCCTCATGCTAGCTAGATTGACAGTTTCTCCACGAAATCGGTAACCGGTGGCGTGCTATCCACTAGCGCTGGCGTATCCTGGACAGCGCTAGTGCCATCTTGCCCTTTACATTATCATTCACTAGCTGCTAGACGCTTATCAGCG
>ML179355.1:16446-32268 GCA_004369135.1 Dendrothele bispora CBS 962.96
ATGACTCAGATGCGACCCGATGAGGATACAGAAGAACGAATCCGCGCGATGGGTTCCATTGCGACGAAGTTAGCTGCAGCAAACGCGACTGCGGAAGGAAAGAAAGCTATAGAAGAATTGGTACCGGAGGAGTACCTCTCCAGGTATCGAAAAGTATTCGAGAAAGGGGAATGGGATAGTTTGCCACCCCGAAGGAAGTGGGATCACGCGATTGAACTAATCCCAGGAGCGGAACCGTTCAAAAGTAAATTGTATCCTTTGTCGATTGACGAACAAAAGGATCTAGACAAGTTCATCGAGGAACACCTCCAAACCGGTCGTATTAGACCTTCAAAATCGCCAATCGCATCTCCGTTTTTCTTTGTCAAAAAGAAAGACGGGTCTTTGCGACCAGTACAAGATTACCGAAAATTGAACGCCATGACAATAAAGAACCGATATCCTCTTCCTCTGGTATCTGACGTTTTGTTCAAGTTGCGATCCGCGAAGTACTTCACGAAACTAGACGTTCGATGGGGTTACAACAACATTCGCATTAAGGAAGGCGACGAATGGAAGGCGGCTTTCGTAACAAATCGCGGGTTGTTCGAACCTCTTGTTATGTTCTTTGGCCTAACGAACTCTCCTGCGACTTTCCAGACGATGATGAACGAGATTTTCGGGGACTTGATTCAAGCTGGTCGTGTCTTGGTTTATATGGACGATATTCTGATTTTCTCGGAGGACATGGAATCGCATCGGGAGACTGTGAACGAGGTGTTGGCAATTATGGAGAAATACGACTTGTACCTAAAGCCGGAGAAGTGCAAATTTCACAAGCCGGAAGTGGAATACTTGGGTATGATTGTGGGTAATGGAAAAATCCGCATGGACCCAGTGAAAGTCGCGGGTATTCGCGACTGGGGAACGCCGGATTGCGTGAAAGATGTACAGAGTTTTCTAGGGTTCACGAACTTTTACCGGAAGTTCATCCGCGATTATTCGCGCCTCTCCAGAGGAATGGTGGACTTGACCAAGAAGTCTAGCGAATGGCTGTGGGGGGAGAAGGAGGAGAAATCGTTCCAGGACTTGAAGGATGCGGTATGCTCCGAACCAGTTCTTCACTTTCCCGTGGATGGCACGCCATATCGCGTCGAGGCAGATAGCTCGAATTTTGCGACTGGGGCTGTACTATCTCAGCAGCAAGAAGGCTCTTGGGTGCCAATTGCGTTCCTTTCAAAAGGTCTAAACGAGACAGAACGCAATTATGACATTCATGACAAGGAGATGCTTGCGATTATGCGGGCTCTGAAGGAGTGGCGTCATTATCTCCTAGGTCCTGAATTCGAGATCTGGACCGACCACAAGAATTTGGAATACTTCATGACTTCGAAGAATCTGAATCGCAGACAAGCTCACTGGAGTGTCGAACTCGCAGATTATGACTTCAAGTTGGTTCACAAACCGGGGGTGTCACAGAAGAAACCAGACCTTCTTTCGAGGCGAAAGGGACATGAGAGGGGGGAAAATGACAATGAAGGAATCACCCTACTCAAAAAGGATTTTATTCGTGCCCTAAACTCACAAGACCCGGTCGCGATGAGAGCAGAAGGAACCCCGGGAGAGATCTTCTTGGACCAAATCAAAAGCTTGAAGGATCAATGGGAAGAGAAAGTGACGGAAAGGATGAAAGAGGATGCGCGATTCGTAGACAAAGGTGACTACATCGAGAAAGACGGATTGATCTACGTCCCAAACGACTCCGCGCTGAGAAACGAGGTCATGCGATTCCATCACGATACCTATCTAGCTGGACACCCGGGACAAGCCAAAACCTGCGAGTTGATACTAAGGTATTACTGGTGGCCGTCTATCTACAGGGACGTCAAGAAATACGTACGTGGATGCCCCACATGCCAACGAACGAAGACTATGCCAGGAAAACCTAAAGGATTGCTCAGCCCGAACGAGATCCCAACTAGGTTATGGCAGTACATTTCTTGCGATTTAATCGTCCAGTTACCAGAATCGCATGGGTATACCGCGATTTTAGTAGTCGTCGATCGCCTAAGCAAAAGGGTCCGAGCGATTCCGACGTATAACGAGGTCAGCAGCGAAGGAATAGCGCGATTATTCTTGGACCGAGTGTGGCGCGATTTCGGTTTGCCAGAATGGGTCATTAGTGACCGGGGATCTGTTTTCGTAGGGAAGTTTATTTCGCGAACTATATCGCATGCTTGGTATCAAGATGAACACTTCAACGGCGTACCACCCTCAAACCGATGGACAAACCGAAAGAATTAACCAGGAAATCGAACAATACTTGCGAGTTTTCTGCAACTGGAGACAGGATGACTGGGACGAATGGTTACCCATGGCGGAGTTCTGCTATAACGATCGAGAACAGAGTTCGACGGGATATTCGCCTTTCTTCTTATCTTGCGGTTTTCACCCGAGGAAAGCGATGGAGCCGGTTACGGATACGAATAACGAAGCGGCGGGGGCTTTCTTCGAGAGATTGAATAAGGCCCGGGAAGATGCGATTTCCTGTTTGAAACGTAGTGCTGAGTTGATGAAAACGTACTACGATCGAAAACATTCGCCCGACCCAATCTTCAAGAAAGGGGAACTTGTGTATATCGAAGGGCGCAACATTCGAACAGAACGTCCATCGACCAAGTTGGGAGACAAACGATATGGGCCGTTCGCGATTGAAAAACTTGTGGGCTCATCTGCATATCGAGTGGGATTGCCGAAATCATGGAATCGCGTACACCCAGTATTCCACGTGTCATATTTGCGAAAGCATCATGACTCGGTCGCGCCGCACCAGAAAGAAGACGTGACAAGAGAACCTGCGACTATCGAAGATGGAGCCGCGGTTTGGGATGTTGAAGCAATCTTGGACTCTCGAATGAGATATAACAGTCGTTCCAGAAAATCTGTGTTGGAATACAAGGTGAAGTGGGCTACTTACCCTGTAGAAGAGGCTACTTGGGAACCGAAGGCGAACTTGGGTAAAGGATGTAGGAAGATTATTAACTTGTTCCATAGGGAACACCCCAATGCACCTAGAGAGGTTGCATAATGCGACTTCGAGGTCGTAGTCACCCTAGAGGGGGGGTAATGTCATGAACTCCCTCAAATCGCGATTTACTTATTTCCTTTTCTTTATCTTTCATTGTTTCTTACTGCGAATAGTCGCTCAAACCCCTATTCGCGACTATTCGCAGATCGTCGATCACTTACTATTACATTTCCCGTTCTACCGTGATCGCGACAGGTCCTATGCGGTCGTGATCACCTATCGTGCGGTGGCCAATGGCTAAAGCACCTCTTTGACAGTTAGATCGATCGTACTCCTTACTTTATAGTATATAAACAGTAGCGTATATTGTAGATTCCTTACTCTAGTCTGGTTAATAACCCAGGGACTTATTCTCGCGATTCTCAAACCTTTCTCGTTGACGACTTACTCGCGACTCGCGGAATCTAGGTCTTGACACATCAATACTGGCGATGTTTCCGGTCTTAGTGGACTTGAGTGAGTATGGATTGGCTCCACCTTTACTAAAGCGTGTGGAGATAAGAGAGAGGGTAGAGATTGCAGAGAAAGTAGGGAAACTAATGCTAAGCATGTGTCAGGAGATGCCTAGGCATTTTGGTCAGAGGTTCCATGAACCCAAGAAAGTTAAAGTTGATGGTCACCTCCTGTATAGATATACTATCCAGCCCTGTATATCAATACTGGCGATGTCTCGGGTCTTGGTGGATATGAATTGGCTCCACCTTTACTAGTGTTAGCGGACAAAAGATGTTAGCGAGCAAAAGATGTGATTAGACTTTTTTACCAACAATGGTTGTTCTAGCATTGTTGCCTCATGTTAGACCACACCATGAAAGCAAAAGGGGTGATACATCTGTGTATTCACCCAGTATATCAATACCGGGCAGGCTCATGTTTCAATACAGCTGGGTACAAAATGCAAGATACATGTACTAATACCAACTAACAAATGATTCTTAAAGATGACGTCCAAAAGGTGACAAGGGCACAGGGTACAGAGCAGAATGGCTAGCGACGGGATCTCGTGTTTGGTTTCTCCTGTTTAGGTTTCTCCTGTTTAGATCGCAAACGAGTGGTCTGAGGAGTGGAAGCTTTAGTGGTGGCTTTCCATTTCCCCTTTTTGCTGGCAGGAATCCTTGGAGGAGAGTCGTCCGAGTCGTCCTTCTTGCCCTTCTTGCTGGCACGAATCTTTTTGGAGGGGGGAGAATTGTCCTCACTGTCTTCTCCATCCTCATCTTCTTTGCCCCTGGCATGAATCCTTTTGGAAGGGGGAGAGTCGTTCTTGTCGTCCTCGTCATCTGCATGTTCTACAACTTTACGTTTTGCACCCCCACTCGCCTGAGGCATCTCGCTCTCTTTCTCCCATCGAATAGGTCGGACTTCTTTGTTAACCACCTTGACCATAACCTTGACGATATCCTCCACTAACAACTGCCATGAGGTCAGCCAAGCAAGTCCCTCATGAATGGGAGCATCTCTAAGGCTAGGAGAAAGCATGAGGAATATCAGGGCAACCAAAAACATCCACAGGCCGTCCCACCCTGATGTTCTGTCCAATGGTGCCCACTCCAGATCATCTTCATCACCTTCCTTCTCTTTACTCTTCCCTTTCCCCTTAGGCATTGCATAGCCTTTACTCGGGTCTGGACAGATGTCCTTCCACCATTTGTCCACTCGCTTCAACTCCTTTTGAACATCCCTCCATTCCCAATCTCCAGGCCATATAGCCAATCGAGTCTCTGTACCACGCCATTCCTCAACCCACTCAGGCTCCTTCTCAGACACCAACTTTCCCGCATGCTCCTGAAAATCCTCTCTTTTCCTCCAATTGCAGCCATACTGTTACATCCATGCATTTCTCATCCGATTCCTTCCGGACTCGTCCGGATCCGTCCGGACCATTTCCATTTCCATTCCTATACTCAACTCTATTCGTCCGGACCGGATCCGGATGATCCTTCCGTTTTCCCATAATTATTGTTCACATGTTCTTCTTTTCCTCCTCATGTTTTACTCTTCTCCATCTCCCAACCTATCATGTATTCTTCTTCATGTCATATGGGTTTTCACGCGATGATGATCTACTGAGCATTTCCCTTCCAATCTTATTTTTCCCTCACTTCTGACATCGTGTTACTTTTGGTCCGGAACACCCTTCCGTATCCGGACCGCGTCCGTAGTATTTAAGCTCTGTACAATGTTGTATGTAGCTTAAGTCTAAAATCGATTTAGCTGGTCTCTAATCTCTGTTCCGATTCTCTCCTCGCATCTACGCGCTTCAACGTCGAAGTTACACTGAGTTCCGTCTCAGTCTAATTTAGACTTCACTCCGGATCCTTCCGGATCCGTCCTTCTCGTTTCCTAAGACCTCCGCCCAAGTTCCGGATCCGTCCGGATCCGGTTTTTGCCCGGACTTAACAGTATTTTAGACTTATACTTCTACGTTGATCTGTCGTGATGTCGGAGACCCCTGCTCGCTATGGTCAGCAATCTCAACCTCAAAATCCTCCTACTGCTGCCTCTCCTATCCTCCAGAATATTTTCGGAACCACTTTCCAAAACGTAAATCCCTATCGTGGAGCTCGCCGGTCTTCCGGAATCTTCTCTCTTCATGCTCAGCTGATGCTGTAATACACTTCTAATTGTACACGTCATAATGACCACACGACAATTGCAAGTGTCGCCGTAAGGGCCATTTCAAAAATAAATAAATAATAAAAACAGGTTTACATCATGCTATATTACCCTTTTTGGGGTGAGATCACAATCTTTGACTGGAATTACCTGTTTGATCAGTGTTTGAGAGGCAGATTTGTCATTGGAGCTCATATGAGCCATTTAGTTCCTAATAGTAAACAAACCCAAACAACTTGATAAATGATGCTTATAGAGCCTTCCCTAACCCTAAACCCTAACTCTAACACCCTAACTCTAACCCTAACCCTAACCCTAACATCCCTAACCACCTAAGTAGCTAGTTGCAGGGTACAGTTCGGATCCAGGGGGGCTTTTTTAGATAGGGGCTTTTTAAGGCTTTTTGGGGTTCAGCCACCATGGCTACTTACGGCGACACTTGCAATTGTCATGTGGTCATTATGACGTGCACAATTAGAAGTGCATTGCTGCATCTGGTGTCATGCTTCTGATCTTGCTCGTGATGAAACACAAACCACTCCTTCGCGGCCTGCTCGGACGCTAAGTTCAATTCCATTACTTGAAGAAGAAGACGAAGCAGTTGAAGATCATCCAGCACCTCCTTCCAGAGGTTCCGGTGGTCATCCTTCAGGTTCCCACCAAGATCCTTTTACTCCTCCGAGAGGTGATCCTCCCGGAAGTCCTCCCGGACCTCCCGGCGGACCCTCCGGACCACCTGGTGGACCTCCTAGCGGACCTCCCGGACCCCCTGGTCCTCCTGGTCCTCCTTTCAATCCTCCCTTCGGTCCTGCACCACCACCCGGACCTCCTCCAGGACCTCCTGATGGAGAGGATGGACTGGATAATCGTTTTTTACGGACCTTCAATCGCTTCGCTGACGCTATCGAAAGGCTCGGTTCCGGTGACAGCAAATCCAAAGTCAAGGAACCCGAAACCTTCGACGGTAGTGACCCCCGGAAGCTCCGATCGTTCCTAGTCAATGTGCATCTTAACATTAATGATCGTCCCAACAACTACTCGACGGATGTGAAGAAAATCGCGTTTGTCCTTTCCTATCTTTCCGGCCCCGCACTTGACTGGTTCGAACCCGAGATCCTCGATCCGGATCCGGAGAACCCTCCGGCCTGGAGTATTTCTTTTGAACATTTGATTAAGGAGCTCCAGGATAATTTCGGAGTCTACGACGCTACCGGAGATGCCGAGTCCAGACTCAACAACCTTTTCATGAAGGATGGTGATCGTCTCAATAAATATACGGTCAAATTCAACCAGTATGCTGCTTTGGTCCATTGGGATCATTCCGCATTACGTTATTTCTTCCGGAAAGGTTTGGCCCCGCGTCTCAAGGACGAATTAGCTCGTTTCCAGGAAGCGAATACGCTTCCGGAACTCCGCAAACAAGTTGCTGATCTCGACAACCGCTATTGGCAACGACACTTCGAACGTATGCGCGAGCAGAAATCCTCTTCCTCTTCCTCCGATAACAAGTCCAAGAAAAAGGACAACTCTTCCTCTACTTCCAAATCCAATCCGACTTCTTCCACTTCTTCCCCTTCGTCCGGAAATTCTTCCGGAAACCAATCCGGCTCCGGTAAGAATACTTCCGGATCCTCCAACTCTTCCTCCGGCAACAATTCGAAAAAGCCCTACGCTGACAAGCTAGGCAAGGACGGAAAGCTTACACAAGCGGAACATGAACGCCGGAAGAAGTTCAATCTTTGTGCTTTCTGTGGAGGAAATCACAAGATTGATGACTGTAACAAGCGGAAGAAGGCTCAGGAAGCCCGCGGACGTGCCGCGAGTACCTCCAAGGACGATGCTTCCAGCTCCGTTAAGGAGCCGGAAAAATAGTCCGCAACTCTGATGCCTCCGCACGAGATTGGAGTTGCGTTGACCAGTATCGTGCGACCAACGAGGTGATTCTCAACGCAGCCGCTCTTTCCTTACGATCTCTTATGATTCCATTATCTACTATTGTTGACGTACCCATATCTTTTACTGCCTTACTTGACTCCGGATCTTCCGATTGTTTTATTGATACTTCTTTTGTTACCAAGAATGAATTCCGTACCGTTTCCGTTCCTCCTGTAAAGTTGCGCCTATTAGATGGTTCTATTTCTTCTGTTATTACGAAAACTGTGTCCCTACCTATTTCCTTTTCGTCCGGAGAACTCCTTACAATTGACTTTTATGTCACCCCTTTAGATTCTACTTGTACTGCTGTTCTCGGATACTCTTTCCTTACCCGCTACAACCCGTTGGTTGATTGGACTAAAGGAATTATTTCTTTCCGTGACGCTGAACCTTTAGTTTCTTCACAGTGCACTACACCTTCGCTTCCGGACGCTCCGGTTCAAGGTGCTATTCGTCCGGATCCGACCCCGGATCCGACATTCGCTCATAGCAGCGTATCTTCCTCCCCATCTCTTAAAACTCGTTCTCGGACCCGACACAAATTTCCTTTCGAACCCATCTATTCCTATCCTTCCGTCACCCAGATGGCTGCACAACTCGACAAAAGCCATATCGCAGTCATCGGAGCAGTTGCATTTATGCGCTGTTGCAAAGAAGCCAAACAGGAACCTCTCGTCCTTATGCCCCGGATGGCTTCCGGAGCCTCCGGAAATTCTTCTTCTATCTCTTCCAATGTTCCTCCGGAATTGGCTGATTTTGCTGACGTATTCGATGAAGGATTATCAGATAAACTCGCTCCCCATAGGCCATACGATCTCAAGATTGAACTGGAAGAGGGTCAAACCCCTCCGGTCTGACGGATTTATCCGGTTTCTGACTCGGAGCTCGGAGCTCTCCGAAAGTTCATCGACGAACATCTCCGTATCGGATTCATTCAACCCTCTTCTTCCTCTCATGCAGCACCTGTCCTTTTCGTCCGGAAAAAGAACGGAGACTTGCATCTCTGTGTCGACTTCCGTGGCTTGAATAAAATCACCAAAAAGGATTGCTACCCACTTCCGCTCATTTCCGAACTCCTCGACACTGCACGCCGTGCTAAAATCTACACCAAACTCGACCTTCGACATGCTTACCATTTAGTCCGAATCGCAGAGGGCGACGAATGGAAGACTGCTTTCCGGACGCGTTACGGATCCTTCGAATGGAAAGTAATGCCATTCGGACTCACGAATGCACCCACAGCTTTCCAACGTTTCGTAAACGACATTTTTTCCGACCTTCTGGACGTCAGCGTAATTGTTTACCTCAACGATGTGCTAATCTTTTCGGACAACCCGGACAAGCATAAGGAGCACGTGCGGGAAGTTTTCCGCCGGCTCCGAAAGCATGGACTATTCGTTAATCCGGAGAAATGCGAATTTTCGACGGATACTGTGGAGTACTTGGGATACATCCTTTCACCGGATGGACTCAAGATGTCGATGGACAAGGTCAAGACAATTTTGGAATGGCCGGTTCCGATCCTTCCTTGGCTTTTGCAATTTTTACCGACGTGTCATTTACAACTATTCTGACATTGTCGTTCCGTTAACTCGGATGACTCGGAAACATGTGGAATGGAAGTGGACAAAGGCCTGTGCTGATGCTTTCAATTTTCTTCGCGAATCATTTACTAAAGCCCCGATTCTCGGTCACTGGGTTCCCGGACAACAAATTATTGTTGAAACGGACGCCTCGGACTACACCATAGCTGGCATCCTCTCTCTCCAATTCGAATCCGGTGAAATTCACCCTATCGCTTTCCATTCCCGGACGCTCCGCGGAGCCGAAATCAATTACGATACGCACGACAAAGAACTCCTTGCCATCTTCGAAGCTTTTACTGTCTGGCGACATTACTTGGAAGGTTCTCCAAAACCAATCGACGTGGTTACGGATCACAAGAACCTTGAGTACTTTTCCACAACAAAGGTGCTCACCCGCAGGCAAGTACGATGGTCCGAGTATCTTTCCGCTTTTAACCTCATGATTCGGTTCCGTCCCGGACGTCTCGGAGCAAAGCCGGATGCGCTTACTAGACGATGGGACGTCTATCCCAAAGAGGGGGATACTGGCTACGCCATGGCTAATCCTCAAAACTTTAGACCTGTTTTTACTCAAGAACAGCTTTCCACTTCCCTTAGAGCCACTTTCCTCGAAGCACCTACTCTCCGAGCTAGTATCATTATGGACATCGACAACCTTCATTCCTCCATCCGAAATTCTTATTCCGGAGATTCCGAAGCAGTTTCCGGTCTGGAACTTGCTAGGAAATCCTCGGATACTCGATGGACCACTGATGATTCAGGTTTACTCCGCTTGGATGAGCGTATCTATGTTCCCAACGCTTCGGACCTCCGGCTCCAGGTCTTACGTTACCATCATGATCACCCTCTCGCAGGACATTTCGGACAGAACCGGACCTTGGAAATAATTCGACGCCATTATACTTGGCCCCGGATCCGAGAGTTCGTCCGAGATTACATCCAGTCTTGCACAACCTGCGGACGAAACAAGCCTCGTCGGCACCGACCTTTCGGACTTCTCAAACCCCTTCCGGTTCCGACTCGTCCATGGGATTCTATCTCCATGGATTTTATCGAACAGCTTCCTTCATCCGATGGTTTTACTTCTATCCTTGTGATCATTGACCGAGCCTCCAAGCAAGCTATTTTCATTCCCACTTACGATACCATTACTTCCGAGCAACTCACTCAACTTTTCGTCCTCCATGTCTTCTCCAAACACGGAATTCCATCTCATGTCACATCCGATCGCGGATCCGAATTCGTTTCTCAATTCTTCCGAGCTTTAGGTAAAGCTTTGGAAATGGAACTTCATTTTACTTCAGGTTACCATCCGGAAGCGGACGGACAAACGGAACGAGCTAATCAAACTCTGGAACAGTACATTCGCATTTATTGCTCCTATCAACAAGACAACTGGTCCAAGCTCCTTCCGATTGCCGAATTCGCGTATAACAACGCTCCGAACGCCTCTACTGGAATTTCTCCTTTCTACGCCAATAAAGGTTACCATCCGAACTTTTCCGTCCATCCGGACTACGATCTCGCATCCGAAAAGGCGCGACATTTCGTAGTAAACCTCGAAGAACTCCATTCCTTCCTCCGAGAAGAAATTTCATTAGCTCAAACTCGTTACAAGTTCCAAGCCGATAAACGACGCTTGGATGCGCCGGAATTTCCGATCGGATCCGAAGTTTTCCTTTCCGCAAAACACATTCGCTCAACTCGTCCTACCCCTAAATTTTCAGAAAAGTATCTCGGTCCTTTCAAAGTAATTGCATGACCAAGTTCTCTTTCATATACTCTCCAACTTCCGGACTACCTTCGCTCCGTCCATCCAGTCTTTCATGTCTCTCAACTTGAACCTTTCCATCCTAGTTCGATTCCGCATCGAGTTCAGGATCCGCCGCCTCCGGTCGAAGTAGACGGCGAAGTTGAATATGAGATTGCGGAGATTTTGGATTCTAAGGTCGATAAACGGAGGCGGAAGTGTCCGCTTCTCTACTACGTGCAATGGCTTGGCTATGAGGGTACCGACGAAGAGTTTAGCTGGGTACTTGCAGATGAACTGACAGCAGATGACTACATCGCCGAATTTCACTCCAAGTATCCGGACAAACCGGGTCCGTTGTCGAAAATTTTGCTTACAAGTTCTTAGCTCCTTCCGGATCCGTCCGGACGCCATCCGGACGAACCGAGTTGGATTTACTCAAAAAAATTTTAAAAACCAAAAAATAGCCCGTTGGACGCACATGCAATTCACAAAACTATATACAAGTACTTATTCCGGATCCGACCGGATGACTCTACTTATCCTCCTCCTCCTTCTCTTCTTCGGTTTCCTCTTCGGAACTCGACTCGTCCGAGTCGGCTCCGGCGCGCCTCTCTTCTTTTCTCACTTCTTCGTCATCGACTTCTAGGGCCTCGTCATCGAAGAACCCTTCCGGACCTCCCATGGCCACGTCATCGTCTTCCTCGCCATCCTCCGAGTCGGTCTGGAGATCCTCCGGAATCTCGGCTCCGGCCGCAGCCAGCACAACCTTCAGGAGTCCGATAATCCTGTGGTTCTGCTCCTCCAGGACCGCATACTGCCGGAAGGCGGTGGTCTTGTTCTCGTCGATTTTCTTGTCCATTTCATGGACCTTGGCGGCAAGCTCGCCGGCGAACAAATTCAACGCGTAGTTCGCGTCGTCATTGTCGCCATCGTCGTGGACCTCCGGAGCCGATTTGACGCGCTTCCGCGCCAGCTCCGTCAGACTACACCTCGCCTTTGCCTCGCGGCAACTTTGACAGGCGAGGGTCCGGCCTTTTTCCTGAGGGCGGCACCGGATCTTGTGTGCCACGCACCTGTCACAAATTTTCGACTAGAAATAAAATCCTATGTCAGCGGATCCGAACCGGACGAAATAACTTGATCCACGCACCTGAGGAGAGGCCTGCGCCTTTCTCTTTTTCCTCATCTCCACAGAGGGCACCGGAGGAGTTCGGTTCCGAGTTCCGGAAGAACCTGCAACTTGCTGCTGCTCCCGGAGCCGATCTGCCTCCGCCAACCTTGCCACCCTCTTTTCTTCGGCCTCTTTCCTCTTCCTTTCCGCTTCCTTCTCTTTCCGCTCCTCTCGATCCCTCCGGAACTCCGCTTTCCCAGCTGATGTGGTAAAACTTTTTGAAAAGTACCTGTTAGTTACCTGGTCGATATTTTAAAAAGTACGGGTTAAGGGGTATGTAGCCCAAAGTGGGAGAGGGAAAAATGACATTTTTTACCTGTTTTGGGGTGGGAGCCTTTTCCTTATATGGAATTCCCTGTTTGGAAGGTGTTTTAAAGCTAAAACCACCATCAGAGCAAGTGTGAGCCATTGTAAATGTGATTATAAACATAACTAAACAATTATGTAAGCTGTACAGAAAACATCATTTATTGAGCTTATATACATAGGAGGAGGTCCCTAACCCTAACCCTAACCCTAACTATCCCTAACCCTACCTATCCCTAACCCTAACAAGCTAGTTGCCGGGCAGGTTCGAATCCGGGGGGGCAGATTTACACTATGGCTGAAGGTGGCTGTGCCTTTAACCCGTACTTTTTAAAATATCGACCAGGTAACTAACCCGTACTTTTTAAAAAGTATGTCTGCATCTGGTGGCTTTCCACTCATCTACCCACTCAGCCATCCTTATTTCCACATCCTCCAAGCCCGCTTCATACTCCGAATTTCGCGCCTCCCATGCCGTTTCGGCCTGAACGAAAGCCTCAAACGCTACAAATTATCAATCAACGGATCCGACCAAAAAATTAAATTAAATTACGTACTTTCCAGGTTCCTCCGCTTGATCTGATACTGCTCCTGCCTGGACGCATTAGGAGGAGTAGGCGCTTGTTCCGGCTCGACCGGACGCGGACCGGGAGCGACGACGTGATCCAGAAACCGATAGCGTTGACGATTGGTCTCCGGAGCCAGCGGCTCCGGAGTGGGCGACGCACGAAGCGCGGGAGCGGGAGCCTTGCCTTTGTTGCTGGAGCGAGAGGGAGTTGAAGAGGGCGACATTTTTTTGCGAGAAAGTTGAAGTCCAACCGTCCGATTCCCATCCGACTTTATTCTTTTCAGAAATTTGCGCACAGACCATCTTCATTTTTTTGTGTTCAACTCCCGCATGCTCCTGAAAATCCTCTCTTTTCCTCCAATTGCAGCCATACTGTTACATCCATGCATTTCTCATCCGATTCCTTCCGGACTCGTCCGGATCCGTCCGGACCATTTCCATTTCCATTCCTATACTCAACTCTATTCGTCCGGACCGGATCCGGATGATCCTTCCGTTTTCCCATAATTATTGTTCACATGTTCTTCTTTTCCTCCTCATGTTTTACTCTTCTCCATCTCCCAACCTATCATGTATTCTTCTTCATGTCATATGGGTTTTCACGCGATGATGATCTACTGAGCATTTCCCTTCCATTCTTATTTTTCCCTCACTTCTGACATCGTGTTACTTTTGGTCCGGAACACCCTTCCGTATCCGGACCGCGTCCGTAGTATTTAAGCTCTGTACAATGTTGTATGTAGCTTAAGTCTAAAATCGATTTAGCTGGTCTCTAATCTCTGTTCCGATTCTCTCCTCGCATCTACACGCTTCAACGTCGAAGTTACACTGAGTTCCGTCTCAGTCTAATTTAGACTTCACTCCGGATCCTTCCGGATCCGTCCTTATCGTTTCCTAAGACCTCCGCCCAAGTTCCGGATCCGTCCGGATCCGGTTTTTTGCCCGGACTTAACACATACATCGATCAACTCCTCAAAAACAGACACCCACAACTCCGACAAGGAAATATCCTTCTCCTCCAGACCTGTCTTCCATCGATGCAATGACGTCTTGACCCATGGAGGCCAGAAGATATGGCCAGGGTTATTCCACACAGTGATGTCCTCTTCCTCGTTGTAGCAAATCTCCATCTGATCCCCAGTATCAACCTGTTCCATCTCGTCCTCTCCACCCTTCTGCACATCCTTGGGATACTCCGATTCATCTAGCTCGTCAGTCTGATCCTCCCCATGGTCTTTTCCGTCAGCCTCCAGTTCCTTGGCGATAATTTCAGGGATGGTAGACTCAAACCCAGAAAAGAGTACGTGAGATGGGGTGATGGACTGAACCTGCTCTGCGGCTTTTGCCGTGTCTCTGTCCTTGTCGGTCGCCAAGTTGATGGCTGCATTCCAGTCAGTTGCCTGGTAACAGCCCTGAAGAACTTGCTCAAGCTTGTTGTGCAAGTCCGCCATGTTTCCCTGAGGGTTCAGAGCATAGGAGTGTACTAATCTCCATCCCTCAGCCAGAAGTCAATGGTCAGGGCTAGATGGTACTGGTTGTGCAGGACCATCCTCCGGTATAGATATAGCGGGCGCTGCACTGGGTGCAAGAACCTATATTTCCATGGATTTACAGTGACATTACAGTGGAATTATGAATTGTCTACATATCCGTAATTCCAGTGAGCTTACAGAGTGACTTATGAGTCAAAATTTCTATATATGGGCAAAATCTCACTGTAAGTCTTCACTGTAATTCCACTAGAATTACAGACATGTAGACAATCCATAATTCTTCTGTAATTTTACTGTAATTACAAAAAGTTACAGGTTCTTGCGCCCAGTGCTGCTGTCATATCTATACTGGAGTCAGCCAGTGGGGTATGAACAATATCGACCCTCCTCGGAGAAGCAGCAGGGGGCATGATATTCGATTCAGCGATAGAAGTTGTCGAAGATGCAGGAGCAGCGGGGGCGATGACAGAAGAAGGGGATGATGAGACTTGATCAGTCGGTATAGATACACCGGAACGTCCCAGTGTATCTACACCAGCTGAGGGGACAGCTGGGACATGCCTTTGAGTACTGGTGTTAGCAGAGCCTGTCTGCTGAGATGACTGCACAGCAGCACCCTTGAGTTTTGGCTTTGGTCTTGATTGGACTTTGGTCATTCCAGCAGCCTTTGTTGGGGAAGAAACACCTTTGAGCCCTGCAGTCTTCGCAGCTCTGGGCAGTAACGTCCTGCTCCCTTCAGACCCCTTCAACCTCTTGCTGGAAAATTCGTCTGAGCTCTCGCCGTCAGATTCCCCTCTGGTCTGTTTTGTTCCGCGCCCTCGTTCTGTTTTCCCCCCAGACTTCTTTTTCACAACATCTTCCTCGGAGTCGTCGTCATCTGTTGTGTCCAGATTTGGACTGTATCTTCCTGCGCCTCTCCTTGGTCATCCCAGAGAAGTTCCTCCCTGGCCCCGGTTTGGTCTGCTTTTTTCTGACCGGCTCCTCCTCCTCCTCCTCCTCCTCCTCCTCCTCTGCATCTTGTGCTGACGCATCCCCAGCACCCCAAACCTTCACGACAGGACCTGCTTGCTCTTGTTGCTGAAGCGCACGTGCTGCTCGTACATTCCTCGCTGGAGAAAAAAGGCATTGAAGGGGAATAATAGAAACTGATTAGACAAACACTTACGGTAGATAGTTTTCCCAAAATTAATCAAGGATGTCCGGAGGGTCTTGTATGCCTCTGGATCATACTGAGGCCAGGTTAAGCCAAATGGCCCTTTTCCAACCGCCGTCCTGAAAGGGTATCTCAGTCCGCCATCACAAACCAGGGCAACAAGTGAGAGAGGACTTA
>ML179355.1:43903-57340 GCA_004369135.1 Dendrothele bispora CBS 962.96
CCTTTAGACTTCGAAGATTTTAAGCATGATATAGATCATCGAGGTGGCTATTTGAATGAAGTTGCCACATCAGTTGATGAATTCGAGGATGATCTACAAGAGTGCATTGATGAATATAGGGATATTCTTATGAATCTAAGCTTAGGGGGAAAATCGGATTTTAACTTTGAATCGGATTTTACAAATTGCGGTATTGGAATCAGCCAATATACCAATGTCGTACCTACCTATGATAGCGAATGGCAGAATAAGAACCCTTATTCGGAATCACATCGAAAGGAGAGAGCTGTAAGCATGGATCAACGATTATATAAAATCAGAGAGTGGTTATCGGATCCAGAGTCAAAGGTTCTTGAAGGAATGGAATCGAGACAAGTTAGACGGTTCAAAGCCCAAGCTAATGACTATTTTGTGGATGATAAAAACCGATTATACAGGAGAAACGAAGGCATGCCTTTGTTAGTAGTAATGGATCATAATAAACGGATGGAAATGCTTCATTCAGCACATGATTACCTTGGACATAGAGGCGTTTTTGCTACTACAGCAGTCATACAGAAGAGATTCTGGTGGCCCGAACTACATTCAGATGTAGAATGGTATGTAAAATCGTGTCAAGCGTGCCAAGATAGACAGCTTAGAATGTTGAGGATTCCGCCAGTGGTCACTACTACACCTTCTCTGTTTCGTAAGATTCACATAGACACAATGCAAATTTCACCGAAAAGCAATGGGTGTAAATATATTGTTCACGGGCGTTGTGCTCTGTCAAGTTGGCCTGAGGCTAGAGCCTTAAGGAAAGATAATGCTAGAAGCATTGGTGAATGGCTATTTGAAGATATTATATGCAGATGGGGTTGTCCGGCTGAAATAGTCAGCGACAATGCACCTCAAATGCGTCTGGTACTCAAGTGGCTAGAAGAGAAGTATGGTATTAGGGGGATTAAAATCTCACCTTATAATTCTCAAGCGAATGGGAAAATTGAAAGAGCACACTTCGACGTTAGACAGGCTTTAGTTAAAGCTACAGGAGGAGACATATCTAAGTGGTGGTGGTACTTAAAACATGTACTATGGTCTGATCGAGTAACTGTAAGAAGAGGTTTCGGTTGTTCACCGTACTTTATGGTTACCGGAGCAGAACCGATTTTACCTTTAGATCTGATCGAGTCTACGTGGTTAGTGGATGTACCTGGTAAAATCCTATCTACTGCTGAATTAATCGGATTCCGTGCGCAAGCGTTAGCTAAGCACAGGGACCATGTTCGAGCTATGATGGAGAAAGTCGATCTGAATAAACAGCAGCAAGTCCGACAATTCGAGAAAGATCATATTCACACCATCAAGGATTATGATTTTAAGCCCGGTACTCTGGTACAGGTGAGAAATACATCTATAGAAAAGAACCTGGATCGCAAGATGTATCCTAGGTATAAGGGTCCTATGATAGTAATCAGACGGACTGAAGGCGGATCTTACATCATTGCGGAAATGAATGGTTCTGTACTCAAAGAGAAGGTTGGCGCCTTCAGGGTACTACCTCATCATGCCCGTTATGAACCTATCGAGTTGCCAGAAAATATCCACGATCTTATTGATTTGTCTAAGAAACAGTTGGAGAAAATGATTGATGATGACTCTGAAGAGTTAGAAGAAAATGCGGATGAAGACTTTGCATTTAATCGGATGCCGAAGTCTAAGCGGTATGATGAATCCGAAGAAGATTCTGATGTAGAATCAGAAGGAGACTAAAATCGGACTATAGGGTTATAGACGAGAATCGGATTTTATTGTACACAATGAATCAAAGGCAACGTAGGCCTATAGCTAATACCGGATCGGTATGCTATCTACTAGTACATTTTTTTTGTGCTTTTATGGGTTTTGTAGAGAGTGGAGTAAAGAAAAACGGACTTTGCGGCGCCTATAGAAGCGCAGAGTGTTGAACTCTACGCCAGCGACTGAATTGGTTAGCTAAGATTTAGTACCAACGGCCTGGATAGTAGTGTTCTAGGAGGATACTTCCATAAGGGGGTGGTCTGACCCAGTGGACCTCCCTCGAGCTCTTGGTGCTCCTCTGCCCCTAGTGCAACCTCTACAGCATCCTCCGCAATTTGAGACCGTTGCAGGAGGATTGCTAGCACTGCCGCTCGTTGACCCTGATGCGACAGGTAGTCCTGACGGGCCCGCTGAATCTGGAACAGTGACTGTTCCGAAGTCAAAGCTAAGTAATTGGCAATGGCCTTCAGAGAGTCGGTGCTCTTACTATTCATGTCGGAGAACGGTAGCATAGCTACGTCGTCGAGGACTTTGTGGGCATGAGTACTGGATGTACGCTCGGCATCGTCTAGGGAAGCAATAGAAGCAAATGTATTAAAATCCGACTGTGAAGGAATTAAGTTAAAATCCGACTTACGAGAATCGGGAGTATGAGTATCGGTGATCTCGGATGCACGAGCTCGTTTGGAAGAACTCTGAGTGCGAGTCTGTGGAGTGCTCTTCGGGGCTTTCGAAGCCTGTGCGAGATAGTACTCAGCATCGAGATAGGATTTTGAAGATGTATCCATGCCAGGAACGTCAGAATAGGGGATGCTTACAGTGGCAGCGCGAGCTGGGGTGTTTTTGCCGTTGGTATCGTCGGCCATTTGCACATCTTGTTCGACAACAGCAGTAGGTTCGGGAGTAGACTTGTCTTTATCGTTGGCTTTCTGTGAAATAAAAAGAGACATAGGTTTAAAATCGGATATAGTCTAAAATCGGACTATCCGACTTACGGTCTTTTTGAACTTCACGGCGGCGGAACGGGTAACAGACTTATTGTCCTGATGATGTGTTTGTGGATGAGTAAAGGATTGTTTGCGAGTTCGATAGGTTATACACACGTACCTTGGTCGCAGTTTCCTTCTCCACCACCTCAACATCTTCTTCTCCGGACGCGTCTTCATCATCTTCGATAACCTGCTTCGATTTAGTAGTCTGTATGATTTTTAAAATCGGATTTTAGGGAATAATGAAGAGATTCATGAGAGAAAAGGAGTGACCTTCTTCCGAGACTTGAGGTGGTCTCGTCGAATTATTTGGACGATATCTCAAGCCTTCTTGAGGTGGTTGAAGTGGCCTACCCCAGATACGCCGGTCGCCGCATTGACGGTAGTGATGGCCTCGTCGATTGCAGAGAACGCACTTGTTGAATTCGAGGATGCTGTAATATTGGTCGGGGTCATGGAGACCTAAAAACACGAGTGATTGGGTTAGCATGCGGGATAACGGACCAAAAGTTGAAATCGGACTGACCAATTTGTCGAGGATAATTTTTGCCTGAGCCTCGATGATCTTGGGGCTCTTCTTCTTTGTCAGAAGATGAGAGAGGTCCTGCGCCAGAGTTCCTCACGAGTTGCAGGTCAGCGCAAGTACCCGCGGATGAGCCGTGATCTGACCCGCAGGTATTGAGGATCCGCGGATCCAGGTACCCGTAGGTCCGGGTCAGTTGCAAGTCCGGGTCGCAGAAACTTTTTATGACCTTGACCCACAGGTACCTGCAGGTACAACATATAAGATTTTCAGCCACTGTACAACTTACATAAATTAATATCTGAGTCCGGGAGTACTTCTAGTAAGTACATATATTTAAATTTGATCTCTTCTGTTACAACAGACAAATGGAAAAAACCCCCACATGGCATTATTTCAATTTATTTGTAGCTCTTAATATGGAAATTCTTCCTGCTCACAGGACTTCTGAGGCTTGTTTGGCACAACTAATGAGCTCAAGTCAAATCCCTGTAGTCACTTGATGGATTACTGTGTCTAGTAGTGTCTCAAATAATTTGGTGGTTTCTAGATAAAATTTGAGAAAGTTATACTTTGTAGATACTCTGAATTGACAAGTTTGAGCGGTAAACTGAGATAAACTCTCCCAATTCTTATCTAAAAATCACCAAAATATTTGAGGTACTTTTGGACACATTCATTCAGTTAATGACCATGGGGATTTAGCCTAAGGTCAGTAGTTGTGCCAAATGAGCCTCATATGAAAATTATTCCTCCTGACAGCACTTCTGAAGTTTTTTGGCACAACTACTGAGCTCAGAACGAATCCCCATGGTCATTAAATGGATAAATGTGTCTAGTAGTGCTTCAAAAGTTTTGGTGAATTTTAGAGAAGAGTTATACCTTGTAGATGCTCTAAATTGTCAGGTTTGAGCATTAATATGAGATAAACTTTCTCAAGTCCTATCTAAAAATCACCAAAATATTTGAGACACTACCTAGCACATTCATTCATTCAATGACCATGGGGTCACTTCTTGCAATGCAAAATATCAAATTGAATAGGTAAAGAATGTATACTTATTTATTGGTCACTATTGTTATTCACTTTTTCTTCTCCTGAGCTCTATATATTGATTGTAAGTCAATATAAGACTGTTCATATATGCACTTTGATGTAATTATTAATCTCTACACAATGGCCTATGTCCCACATTTTTAGAAGTATATCCTTTCTGTGTAAAAACTTGGTGCCACAATTCTTGAGTGATCAAATAAATAACCAGGGAGCCACCTCTGTGACTACTTCTAGAAATGAAAAATGTGTGGCTTTGAATTATCTTTAGAATGATACATAACAGATATTAATTGATAGTCTATTGCCCAAGATATGAAGAAATCTTACCAAACCCTGTGATTGCTTCACAGGTACCTGCGAGTACTTGCCGAGTACTTGCCAAGTAAGGGGTACCTGCAGGTACCTGCGATCCGGATCCGGCAAGTCCGGGTCAGGTTTCCCACGGGTAAGCCACGGATCTGGGTATTAGTTTTATGATCTGTATACCCGCAGGTCACGGATCCGGGTCACCTGCGAGTTAACTCGTGCGGAACTCTGTCCTGCGCATCCTCTGACAGGCTGTGACAGCTCCTTGAGAAATGAAGCATGTTTCGATGGCGAGTTGTCCGACATAGATTATGGGAAGTGCCGCAGCGAGAGAAATAACGAGAATAGTTAGGGGATTCAGTTTGGCGAACGTTGTGAATACAACTATGGGGACTTCAAGGATTTTAGATCAGATTTTATAGCTCACGGGCTAGGTCTGGCTAAATCGGATTTTGTCTCTGGTCGACGGTTTCGGCGGTTTTTCGTTATCTACATGCCTACGTGGAGCTACGAACCTAAGCGGACAACTGAGGGCAGTTGTGATTTTTAGTTTGGGGGAGATAGTGTAGTATGGGGTGACGAAAAACTTAGGAAAAATTCAAGGAACCGGCACAATAAATTTTTTCGATTTTTGTTATCAGTAGATTTCAAAATCCAACCTTATGGCTAATAAACCAGACTATGGGAAAGCCGTAAAAAGGGAAGGATAAAGGAATAACGGAAGCAAAAATTGTCAAATTGGAGCGGACCGGTGTCCTCAGTCGACGGAATATGAGAAGTCATAAGAACAACTTACCTAGTAAAAGTATTCATGCAAAAACGGACTCAGAGGGAGGAGGAGTTTTGTATACAATAACTAGTCAACTGTGGCTGAAGCAGCCAAAAGCGTCAATAGCTGATGAAGTTGAATCGGATTCTCACGGATTGAATCTTGAGAAACTTATACTAAAAACGGACGGAAAGGAAATTTTGGCTAAGTCAAACGGTCGAAAATTCTTTAAAGTCGTTAAGTGTTAGTTTACCTATTTAATTCATAGATTCACACATCAGACTATCGAGAAACAGCAAAGTGTCCTTTGGACACGTACGGTGACATTGTTGATACAGATATAAAAGTACATAAAAATGTACAACAAGTAGCTATGTATCAAAATAGACTACAAGTGTACAGACACGGCGGTTCTTCAAGTATATGTGGGGGGGGGGGACGACGAAGTACAAAAACAAAATAAAAAGTACGCGATTGTCCAAGAAACCCGATCAGACCCATTAGCGACTGCTAGGAGACCCCGGAGCTTGAGATGCGGAATCGACACCCTCATCAGGGTACCGCAACTGCATTCCTCCAGCTTCGTAGGCTACCTCTTCAGCTGAGCGAGAGCAACCGATGTCTAGAGAAAAGGAATAGTCAGTTGAAGTCAGTAAAATCGGATAAAGAAGGCTAAATCAGATAAACTTACTTGCGGTGTCAGGATAGATGGGATGAAATCTCCTCATCATCGCTGTCGAAGGCCGTCTAGCAAGTTCCATCGCTTGCTCAACAGTCGGGGCAATGGTCCAGCCAGCGATCTCAGCGAGTTTCAGGAGGAACTCGTCAGTCCATTCGAAGTCGGGATTAGCTTGCTCAATCTGCCACAGCACTCGAGGGACATCTCTCATCATGCCTTGCAATACAACCACTTCTCGATCGAAATGGTTTATGCGTTGCATCATCGCCTGGGCCTCCGTTTCCATGTTCCGCTGCATGGACAGCAACCGGTTAAGCTGAGACGCGATAACTGATTTAAAGAAAGAAAAGTTAGAGTCAGATATTATGATGAAAGGACAAAGAAAGACTTACGAGGGGATGATTCAAGAACGTGACGGCTAGAGGCCATCGATGCGAGTTCCTGACGAATGAATCCGCCATGAGTCGAGCAGGAGCCTGTGCGACAGTTTACACACTTCTCGCCAGGTCCTCGTCCCTCGCATTCCTTCGTCATAGTTTGGCTAATGCAGGTGCAACAAGCCAGGCGATTAGTATGAGCGCTGAAGTTCATCTGCTTGAGTACATCAATCGAGATGAACCCGGGCAACTCGGAGGAGAGGATGAAGCCGTTGGGAATGTCGATTTTCGACGCTCGGAAAGTCCGAGACTCATTGGTGCGAGATTGCGGAACTGGAGTAATCTAAAGTAACGTCAGATTTAGTAAAAGTTAAGATCTGATATTAAGAGGAAGACTTACTTGGACAAGGGAGGTCTCGAAGTTCTTGAAAGCCTCGGCATTGTCGATTACAGGGAGCTTCAGATCGGCGGACCAAGCGAGACCTGGAAAGGCCGCATTCCGGTACCTCTCTTGTTGTTGTTTGCGAACAGCAGGAGCAGTAGGTTTGGCCGTGCTCTTCTTCTTAGATGCCTTCTTGGATGCCTTCTTAGCCTTCTTGCCCTTGGATGTCTCGGGCTCAGGTTCGTGCTCAGAGGTCTCATCATGAGAACCTTCGACGTCGGCGTTGTCCTCGGAGGTTTCCTCGACGAGTTTTGGCTTTTTGATGAGTCTAATATCGGTTCTTGAAGAACCGGCGGTTTCAGTGAAGCTAAAGAACGGAGAAAGGAGTCAAAATCAACGAAAACTGGTATTAAAACGGATACTTACGGTTGATCTTGGCGGCGTTGCCGAGTCTCAGGAGATGAATGCTCCCGAGGTGGCAAATGAAGGACCTGGGTCTGTTTTAGTCCCAGAATTAGTCAGTTAAGTAGTAAAAAGGGAAAGAGGAGCCTGCCGTCTGAGGTTCCAACAATGGATCGTCGGAATCAGGTTTGTCCTCAAAATCGGACTCAGAACGAGCCCTCTTCTTGCCTTGAGCCTTTGAAGCCGAAGGCTCCGGAGTGGTTTGAGGTACGGGTTCAGGTGTCGGAGACCTTGGGGGACAAGCTACAGGTGGCCTGGCCAGCGGTTTTCGTTGTTTACCGTAAGGAGCAAAGGTACCCGGACGAATCGGGTTCGGCACTGGACGTTTTGCGGCTGGTTTACCAACCAGGTCTGCCAAGGGACGCTCAGGTGAAGAGCTAACCAGTTCGTCAGCCTGATCGGTAGCTGGAGGTGGTGGAGTCACCATGCGAGACAAACGACCACTGGTCAGATTTTGCGAGGTCGAAGTCGAAGTGGTTGATTTTGGAGCCAGGAAAGGAGACGACCCCTGTCTCATGCTAGAGGTCGGAGAAGTCCCGGCAGAGAGCGTCGAGATGGGTGGAGCAGAAAAATTTGGTGTGGGGCGGACGGTTCTTGAGGGCTAAAACAGTCATTAGAATCAGTATCCACAGAAAGAACCAAAGCAAAGAATACTTACCGAGGGCGTCAAGGGGTTCACCGTGTTAATAGGGGTCCCTGCGATGTTTCGAAGTAGAGTCGAGGGTTGGCCAAAAGGCTGATTCTAAGATCAAAATCAGATCAGGTAAAAGATCGAACGAAAAAGTCACGTACTTTGGGGGTGGAAGTACTAGATCTTAAGACTCTAGTAGCTTGAGGTAGACCAAAGCCCGTAGGCGATGCTACCAAAGACTGACTTCTCGTCGGGATCGGATTTTGTGTCACGGAATACGGAGGAGGTTGAATCGAGGGCGGATCCTGTTGCTGGGTGGCCTAAGAACAGACCTCAGAAGAAGATAAAGTCGTACCAAAAATCATGTGGCACTTACCGGTGGCGCAGCCACAGAGTTGTCTGGCGATCTTGGTAAGTCTGTTGCTGGGTCCCAGTGGGTCTAAAAGGTCGGGAAAGATCTTGTTAGTATCGGATATACTGAGTAGATCAGTATACGCACTCAAACATGCGCGGTCTTGTCTAAATCAAGCCATCCGGGACACCAGTCAGGGACAGGGACTTGGTTAGAGGAAAAAGAAATAAGCAGCGTCCGGACGCATTCGTGATACACGCGTATGGCGATGGTTGGAAGCGTTTTTGAGGTTACGGCGCTGTGGAGGAATTGAATGGAGAGCGAAACTTCATCGACGAAGTCGGCGAATTCAGCTCTGGGGATAACGTGAGGTTGACCGCCGCCTGGAGTGAAGAAGCAGCGAAAACGACGGTGGAGGAAGGTGACAATGTCGTATGTTGGTCTGTCGATGGAGGGGGCCATGATAGTGAGAAGGGAAGAAAGGGAAATTGGGACTTAGAATTTTCACGCCTTGTATACTGCGTCGAAATCCCATCATTTTGCCAGCAGGCACCATAACCACGCTAATCACGCTGATCACCATTCTCCCAGCACAGGAACTTCCTGAGCGTACAAGACTAGCTGGTTTAGCTTGAATCAGCGGCGCCAGAAGGTAGGGCACATTCACAGCCCTCATCAGAGGTATGACATTTACGCAAGCTGCTACAGGTTAGTGTTGACAACGAACTCAGTGTACTACTCCCGGAACAGTAGCTCTGGTGACAGGAGAAATATAAGAAGCTTCCTGTTTTTCTTCAGTAAGCGCCAAGCAAAGGGAACCATCTAACGAACTTATGCAGAAACTCGCTGTAGAAGGACCAATGGCGGAGGCTTGCGTCACGCTTTTAGGAAGAAGTCTAGACGTATTCAGGGGCCTCGCGGAGGACGAAGTTATGAAGCCCAGGCCAATCGGCTGGTAAACCGACGCCTTGGGAGGCAGTAGGTACGTTCCCAGAGCTCCTGAAATCGAAGCAGACAAAGCTTAAAGAAGCGAAACAATGCCTTCATCTCCATTTCAACTGACTTCTTACTTAGATGTACGAGCCCAAAGGGCAACTTACGGAAACCAAACCGCAGCCTAAATCATAAGCGCAAGCAAGGCTGGCTTGATCACAATCACAATTAGAGACGCTGAAACCAGACCTCTAGCCATTAGCGTACCTATTGTGGCACAACAAGAACACATTCCCGCGGTTAACGAAGGGTTTAGGATTCTAAGTTCTCGGACGGGACAAGACGAAGACACTCGCTAACCATGGTGAGCCGGCATGGGCCATGACCAACAACCCCACCCGACACCATATCCAAGCAGGTACAATCGGTACCCTAGTTATCTACCAAGTAGGTAGACTCAGCCCAGAAATCCCTTGAGTTCCCAAGCTGGATCTCTACGCATTAGCGTTGATCCCCTGATCAGCATCCCGATCATCACACCTCTTAACAGCTGCTCAATGAGTTCCCCATGAGATCAGATTACAGTTCTGGATCTAAGGCGCTCAGCGCTCATTCAGCAGTTGCTCTTTCCAAACTCTTAGTGCTCTTATTCAGGGACCCAATAATTGGTCTGATCTCATTCCTTAGATGTTATATGCGATGACAAATATATGATATTTCATTCCTCATGCTAGCTAGATTGACAGTTTCTCCACGAAATCGGTAACCGGTGGCGTGCTATCCACTAGCGCTGACATCTCCTGGACAGCGCTAGTGCCATCTTGCCCTTTACATTATCATTCTCTAGCTGCTAGACGCTTATCAGCGCTTATCCCCAAACTCGCTGATAAGCGTCATTCTTTGTTACTTTCTATTTCTTTTCCTTTATTCATTTAGCGCTAAACTCCCTCAAGTACTGTTATGGGAGTTGTAATGTTGTTGGCCGAGGTGTGTGAGCTGAGTAGGTTCTCTTACCGACACTGATATGGGACTAAGACCTAAGTCTACTACTCACGCTTTGTCCTCTATTACTGGTGCAGTTAAGACTAACCGGTCTTCCACTCGTTATGTTTAAAAAACTTATATAGACTGCGCAAAAACTGCGCAAAAACGTCAGTTCCTTCTTAAACTGCTCGGATTGGACCTGCTATATAAAGACGTTAGGAGTCGAGGTCGAGGTGCATGAGTCGAAGAAGTTCTTTTACTGACGTTCATATGTGAGTAAAATCTGAGTCTGAGTCTCAGACCGGGCGGACTTCAACTATTGACCCGGCTAAAACTACCCTTTCCATCCGGCTTAACTAGTTATGGTAATATGACCCTTGACTACCATAAGAGATCGGGGAAGCTCAAGAGTCCTACCTAGTAAACTGACCCTCCTTCCGATGCCACGACTACTCCTGGTTCGATACCTTGCACTGTGTCGTACAAGAAGGGGGTGACGACAACCCAGTCTACGACCAGACCCACTTCATCTGCTCCTAAACCACGAGTGACCCTCATGAGGCTTATGTCTACTACTACTGCTTTAGTCCAGATAACTACCACTACACCCGCTCCTCAGACCAAGACTCCGTCCAAGTCTATAGTTAAGTCAACTACCTCTACTACCACTCTACCTCCTTGCAACCCAGGGTAGCTTATGGCAAACCGATCTACTTCCCTAAGTAAGTCTTCAAGATCTCGGTCAGGCGTTTTACGTCTAATGACGCTTTGCTACGGTACAAGTTGTACAGCTCTCCTATTTCCCACCAAACGGGAGGATAAAAGGGATAAGGTGTTCAGAGATGTCGAAAAAATTAACTAGAGTGGTCATGACTTACGCGGTTTGATTGTCCTCTCTACCTGGCCAATTAACGGCTGGTACATTCAAGAATCACACGAGCTGTTAACATAAACCAAATTGTAACAACATCCTCGTCCTTAGGACCATGCCACGCTGGCCGTTCAGCCTGTTGTTCGGTGTCGAGAGTTAAAAGTGACCATGGTTCTAGGGAACGGCGGCATTAGCGGTTATGACACGCCCACACTGACGTACACTTGCGCAACTAGGTTCGAAGGAAGGTTAACTTGCAATACTCGAACTAGGACTACGGAAGACACTGGATCAACTTCGTGTCTAGTTAAGAGCACAAGTCCTCCGTTCGTGACAACTTGCCTTTTGATGGTACATACATAAATTAATACAGGTAATTAAGCCATTGAGTGAATAAAACGTCAAAGAAAGTTCACCATTTGTGGCCTCGAACGGAGCGTTCCCTGTTGTTGCCTTTCAGAACGGAACCTTATGGTTGGTACTTTTTTAAACGGTTCCATACAAGCGACATAAGGTCTCAGTATAACTAAATCTTAACTATAAAAAGAGACAAGAATGTGAATCTTACTCTCTGCACTACCGACGTGTGTAAAGCAGTCGACAAGTCCTACCCTTCGGGTTGACCTCCCTGCTAGTAGCAAGTATGTTGTAAGGATTACCTCAACTACTCCTCGAGGAGTAATTCGAGAAACTTAGACGTGGGCAACTCCCGTTCAGAGAGTACAGGTGTACAAGAGCCTAACATGGTAGCGCACAACCTGAATCTCGAAGGCCTTTGACGTCATTTCATAAAAAGGATCAAAAACTGGTGAGTTTCGATTCTAAACACGAGATCTCATAGGAGTGTTGGGGCTGCCGTCGAGGTCATTTTACCAGTTTGTGTTCACATTTCGAATGGCGTGCTAAAAACAAGGATGGCTGTTCTGGTATGCCTACCGTACATAATATATATTTCAACCAGAGCGTGTGAGTGTAGGACGAGAGGGAGAAAGCTTCGGTAGTTTCTGACGTTTTCTCGAAATGGCAGCTACACAACTCCGACGGCCTTATCACCCTTGTTGACGGGCAAGTCAACTTGTTCCATAAATAGAGAACACAAGTAAAGGTGAAGCTTTAAAACTATAGGGACATCGGGGTTCGTGTGTTGAATATGAAGTCCCTTTCAGTGATCCCCTACAAGTGGGACCTGAAGACTTAGCTGCACGAGTCGTCTTTCAATAACTATTTCTTTTCCGGTTCTACAAAGGTTTCCCTGCGAGGAAGCCTAGTGAAGTTTTAGTCAGGAATACTAACCGATCAACTACGGAGGTGCGTAGGCAAAGATGTACAGGTGATGCACAGATAGAAAAGGAGGTTGCACAGGTCACAAATAGTCGGTGCCTTCGTTTTAATAACGAGGATAAGGTCAGCCTAAAACGATATAGGCGACAGTCGTGAAGGGCACTTACGGAAATCAATGGTTAATCTGGATCTGCAGCCAGGCCAGTCTACCGTTATCGAAAGGCAGTTAGGCAATACAGGCTAAATTCGGATATTCGAGAAAGGGCGATTCAGGCTATAACCTGGAACATCGGTTGTTCGGACTGTAAGCTCATAAGGAGGAAGGGCACCTATGTTGATCTCAATAGGATATCGATCATTCTAGACTGACATAGAATTATCCGAAACACGTTGTATAATAACTTGTCTACGTATGGGCAGTTGTATCCTGTGTCATCGAACTATCTGAACAATTAGGATGGCGTCGGTGTTAAGGGACCAACTAATTCATGCTGAACCTATTCCAGTCTAAAATAGACACGTGGAGATATCCTGAAAGTAATGAATCATTTATATGGTTCGAGGTCATGTATATCGAGATCGAAAACCAATTGTCGAACCCTTGTCGATATTGGGAGTCAAAGGGAGTCATAGGTCCGAGTTTTGATACAATAATTGTATTAATTATAGCCTAAAGCTCGGATCTTGGCATTTTTACCGAGCAGTAGAGGGGGTTTGATTTTATGACTGGCGGGAGCCAGTCTCTCTGTCATCAAGTCGGATTCAATCTGGAATTTTGATGTTCTAAGTTGCGGTGATATCGAACTTAGACGAAAGTTGCCGTAAGTTAGTTTCGGCCTATAAGCCGTTCGTAACTTAGAGGTAACTGAAAGTGTCAGGCAGTGTTGGATTTCAGGCCGTGATGTAAGACTCTACGGCACTGAGAAGTGTATTCTAGGCTAAAAGGTCTTTTCACTAAGACTTGGATTAGCTGTGCAAGTCAGACGTATAATACTTGCACTCGTTCAAAGGTATTTTGCTAGCAGCGACATAATGCCCTAAACGAGGCGGTAAGTCATCTGG
>ML179355.1:68669-87298 GCA_004369135.1 Dendrothele bispora CBS 962.96
ATTTGCAAGGTTTGTTTTTTTTTCTTCCTAGTATACCTATTATCGATAACCTCTTGAGCTAGAGTACAACATGATGCTCACACCAGGCCAGAGTGAGTCCTTACCATTTACATGGTTGTTTTATTTTCTTACTACCCTAATTTCTAGCTGTGGTTGTTGAGGCAAAACCGAATCAAGTTACTTCCTCGACTATGTCTCAAACGCCAGTGCGAGGCCAGGTGCGGTCTACCGCACCCTTTCTCCCAGTGGCTTCCTCCATTACGCCTAAAACGCTAGTGCAAGGACAGGTGCAGTCTACCACACCCTCCCTCTCGCCCACCAAGGCCTATCAAAAACTCACTCACTCCCCTGCTCCTCAATCGCCCATCCAAAGGCCAAACATCGGTACTTCGTTCAGACAGTCGGCTCCAATTGTCCTGTCAGATTCAGATGACTCGGACTCGGAAGCAGTCGGTAAGAAAGAGGATCAAGAAGATCACAAATTGTGGAAACATTTTGGCAATATTGATGAGGACCTCATGGTTGTAAATGACCCAGGGGAGTTTCTGCCTCCTGCCTACATCTACACAGGCTTCGCACAATTGGCCCATCCTGACGAGCTCCCTTGGGATGGCCGCCGAGGTACTAAAGACATCTATGTAGTCACTCATGGCCGTCGGGTTGGCATCTTCGCTGATTGGTAAATTTCTGGTTCATATTTTTCCCTGGGAACTCATTGAACACTACTCTAGGGTTCTTGTTGAGGATCTTGCCAAGGGAGTCCGGGACGCCTATTTCCGCAAGTGTGATAGTGTTGATGAGGCTGTGGCTCTCTACACGGCCGTCTATAACCAGCTCCCAGGTCACAAGAAGCTGGAAGTTGTCCCTGTTGGGCCGTCCATTGATAATCCAATTGTCAACGATCGGAGCAGTCTTATTCGAGGTCAGGATGTGGACATTGTTGTTAGGGAGGTCCCTACTCTCACATTCCACGTCATCCCAGCCAAGTTTGTATTCCATTTAATTTATCCCTTTGTGTTGTTCCCTAATCATTACCCTTAGGACCGAGTCCCCAATCCATCTTACAAGCACCCCTCTTGTCTCCCAAGTTCTGTCTCCTTCGAAGTAAATTTTTTAAGTACAAAGTCATGTGGCTAGAGAACTAGTGCTGGTGGCGTAGAACCGTTCAATGGAATATTTCCACTGCCGGATCCGGCTAAATAAGTGTATTGGATCTGCGGGTAAGGCTAAATAAGTGTGTTGGATCTGCGGGTAAGGATGAATGGGGCAAGATAGTTGGTGAGATTGTGAAGAAGTTCCGATATTTGTCCGAGATCTACCAACGTCAATCTATAGTTAATCTGTGATCTTTCACACATAACGTATTCCTCCTCTATCCATCATGGCTCAAGATGATTGCATCGAAATCCTCAGCAGCGATGAAGAGATGACCCTTCCCTTCAGACCTGAGGGGACCTCTGATGCAGATGCTTTACTTGCTAATGTCTTCAAGCCTTGTTTGGACCCTGATCGTGCTGGAGACTGGGAGTGGGTGAAACAAGGTACAAAGCCACCGGATGTACGGTACGTGTCAATACACAGGTTGTGAGGTTCAATGTGGTGTAGTAAACGATATTCATTTCAGGAGTGATACATCAGGTTGGCAACTTCCCAATGTTCCTTTCGGTCAGAGACAAGGACGGCTGTGGATGTTTGCATCCCTGTACAAGAGAAATGGACCCGACTTTCCACCGGCACAACAGAGGTACATCGATGCTCTTCTAGCTGCAGTTGCTTCACAAAATGCTCTTTCAAGTGGTTTTATTACCTGGGACGATCCTTCTTTCTTTGCTGCAGGACCGTTGGATGCCAACATGGATGACGCAGCTTGGTGCCAGGAACAAGGTATCGTACTGTTTATATTAACTCTCTTGAGAATGACTTTAATGTCTTTTAGTTCAACGTTGTCGGAATTGGGGCAGTATTAGTTTACCAACTATTACTGGACTTGAAGTCCAAAGAAGACGGATTGCTATATTTGATGAGATGAAGTCAGTTCAGGGGGAGCTAAAAAATAGTCGCTTGAGGTTGTTTCAGCTAGGTCGCTCTTGGTGGGAGATTAGAGGCTGTGATGACGGGATTGAGGGCAAAATTTGGAGTGAAGTCCTCCAGGAAAATGAAAGACGACAGTTGCTACAATCCCAGTTGTTAATTTTGGATGGGATGGCCATCAATATTTGCTTCCTCACTGGGGTTGTTCTGCTTCACGGGGTCTAGAATACACGTCTTGTACTAAATCAAGAAATAATTTTCTGATGGTGTATCTCTATCAGCTCCCCCGGGATATATATACCGGATGTTGTACTAACTCAAGAAATAATTTTCTGATGGTGTATCTCTACCGGCTCCCCCGGGATATATATACCGGATGTTGCTCTGGGAACGTATCGAGCTCTGTGGGACCAACTATTCCAAATTGGGTGCTTATACCAAATGGGTTTTGGATATTCTCACTCGGCCTCCTTGGACTTTATCTGCATATCCTTTGCACATGGTCATTTCTTCATGACCCGGATTGGATTTGATTTTTCCCTAGATTTCTGGACATCATCGAGATGTTGATTCGGATGAGCAGTCAATTTGTCCGAAAGGTAGCGACCTGGTCCACCTTGTCAAACAGGACCCCCCACGTCTGGCATGGGTAGAAAGCGTCAATCGAAGGCTACCGCTGGATGGTTTTCAAACCCTGTGGCAACAAGCACAATCTTTTCCATGTCTGGTGATGGGCGGCGGTTAAATTCTCTTCAAGAAGTCCTCACAAAAGGCGATCTCTCTTCGAATGCATCTTCCGAAGCGGATCCTGCCAGTAGTGATTTAGATGAAGATGAACACCACCAACAGGTCAACTTGAGTGGCGATTTTCTTGACGGGATCGACTTCGACACACAGGCCAGTCACTTAAATGAAGGATTCTCTTATTTTTTGGGGGGGAGTGACATAGTCAGTCGCGACGAAGGTTTGAATAGCTTGAGTGTGATGCAGGACCCAATGTCGGCGAATGTGAAGGTGACCAGGACTCGGACTCGGACTATATACTCGGTATGGCTTCATGTAGTCTTACACCTTGTTCTATAGCTTATGGATTTGATTCAAGGACAATCCAAGTGCTGCGTGGATATAGAGTGGGACACGAATGCATTCGCGAGTGACTCGTGCAAATACTCGCGAGTATTTAGGCTTCAAGTCCTTCTACTCGCATTTGTGTAATACTTGTGAATACAAGTATTTGTACTTGAAAATACTTGCGAGTTTGCAAATACTCACGAGTATTGGCTATATTTCACAAGTATTCACGAGTTTTGGGTATTGAAGTCTATACTCACATTTGTGAAAATTTCTATTACAAGTATTTGCTACTCACGAGTACGAGTTTCCCACGAGTTTCCCACGGGTATACTCACGAGCACTCACGAGTTTTGCTCATTCGTGTCCCACTCTACGTGGATACCATATCGTGAGGAGTATTTACAGGAGATATTGGTCTTAGAGGGGCGAAGAGGGATGGGTGCCTTTTTGTTCTGTGGCTAATCCCACTTACCGATGTACGGATGAGGACTGTGTGATGGCTGGAGTAATGTGTCGTACTTGCATAGTTGAGGCGCACCGTTCTCTTCCACTTGTTAGCGGGCGTACTTGAATCAGTATTATTAGTATCAAATAAAGTTGTAATTGATTAAGTGTCGGTTTGAAAAGTTGTCGGGAGTTTGGGAGCGTGTGGTAAGTGTCGGGATTGTCGATTTACTGATTCAGGAGACCCTTCCAGGGGTATCGATCGAGAAGTCTAGCCACTCGGGTTTGACAGAGGAATATTCGATATCCTGCTAATTGTTGGTGGCGTTGAGAAGGCCGGCTGGATGCGTTGTTGTTTGATGGATCTAATTGAATATGATTCAATTAGTAACTGAATGCGATGGTCAGAAGTAGTAGCCAGCGGTTGCCAACGATTACTTGAGTTAAATTTGGAGTCTTGATTGACTTGATAAGTACGAAAGTACAAAATATTGATGCTTTTCTACTGAGGTATCTTGAGAGTTCTTTTATACTATGCTAGGAAGGCTATACTCCGAGTCATTCACAGTAAGTAAGGAGTCACTAGGAATCAGTAAAAATATCAAGTCGGTAGGAGTCGGTAATAATTTAATAGCATTTATCTAAATAAAGGATCAGGCGGTGTTGTCAGAGTCAAGGTGACACTTCCGAGTGTCAAGGAATTAGAAAAGGTCGCTGAGTGGTTACAAATATCGAGGGCTGACAGGTTGACGCAAATTACGACTCGTAACACCACTCCACTGGATTGAGGTATGTTTTCTTCACTGCTTCGTGGTGGTTTTTCCCGAAAATATTCCTAGGAGTGGAATCAAGGTCATTTTTGGGCCACCAGTTTATTTGATCTTGGTCTGACTATTCGACTGGGTCATATTCCTGGTGGACCGCCATGCTTCTATTCACAAAAGTCTCGAGGTCATTTTATCGTCATACACACGAACGGTATACACACTCTCAATGTTGAGTTTTGTGCCTGCGGTCTATCATTAGAACCCAGAAATCAGCTCCTGCATATTCAGTGGTACCCAGCAAGCCCTCTTGATCCACAGACGGCTGTAACCTTTGCATGTTTGCGACAATTTCAACATTTCAACTGCTTGGGAAAAATACCAGCATTCGAGTACTATCGGGGGTTGGAGACAATGACCAAGAGTCGTCTGAGAAAGAATCCCCCTGTAAGTGTGTTTCGTACGTCAACACTTGGCAGCTATGTATATCTAATTTTTTCTCCGTAGGATCGTTACAAGGCCTTTCTCAGGTGTATATTCCAGTGGAGGCACCTGAAAATGTGCAAAAGAGGGGCACGAGGCCATGCTGCCTCAGGGATCACTGGTATGGCACTCGGGGAATTAGCCATAGACTGTCCAGCGTGCCCTCAATTTGGGAAAAATTTGCCTATGACATGCATGAATGCTCCCCCACACCTTGCACACGTCTGGTGTTGTTGTCTCCCATGTGTTATACTTACCCTATTTAGTTTTCTGTATACACTCTTTCTGGCATTGGACGCCAATTTTCGACTGCGAAATCGTATGGTTTCAAACCATTACAAGAGTCTCACGCTGGGAGATGGTTGGGCGTATCTAGTTCCTTGCGCGGAGTATGAGGATCATATTCTGAAATATGTTGGTCAAGATGAGGTGTGTAGACCCAGTATATGTATACCGGCATGCCTGGCATTGCTACACTAGTCCCTTGGGTATTGACATGATATATCAGATGAGTAGTTGTTCTGGGTTTGCTGCCATGTTTCTGGCAAACCTTAAAAACGTCAAAGGTCTACGTGTTAGTGGAGTTGGAGGCTGCATTTGTGCACGTCATCGAGTTTGGCAGGGCAATGGCATTGGTGACTTACAGAAGGGTGAAAGGTACTTGTCATTTTTTTGGTTCATAAAGAGTTGGGTTCTAAATAAATCTGGTTGTAGATATTGTAACATGGACTTTATATTCTGGGCTGCAATCCGTGGCAATGATTATCTGTGTATTGCGGTATCCTATGACATCTCCTGTCAATGGAGTCGCAACTTCTGGAGCCGCATGGACGACCTGGATCCCAGCATCAAAGTAAAGTACGGTGATGGGCGTATAATGTTCATGATACCCAAGTTTCATCTTCGTGCCCATAAATCAGCTTGTCATATGAAGTATTCTTTCAACTATGCCCCTGGAGTTGGTCAGACACATGGTGAGACTGTAGAGGAGGGTTGGTCTCAGTCCAACAAGGCAGCAGCTCAGACCAAGGAGATGGGGCCTGGAACTAGAGCAATGACTCTTGATGATATATTTGGATTTGCAAATTGGCAGACGATTGAAAATCTGGGTATGTTAAATCCTCTACCCGTATAGATATACCCCCTCCCCTGGTATATGTATTCCAAGCAGACTTCTAACCTGATCATTCCAGACAATGTACTCGGGAAGCGACTCCTCAATGCACTCAAGTCCTTCGATGAGCATTATATTGATTTTAACAACTTTCATAATGGCCTAGTACTGAAGACTGTTGGAGAGAAGGTCCTCAGTGAGTGGACGAAGATGGTGAAGACTTGGGAGCAGGACCATGATGAGTTTTGTCCCTATGAATCCAATCAGGGTGGTGCGTGCTACAATCATTTCTATGTTTGTTCTCCATGTACTGTACTATTTCGACCAACAGTTCATAGGGTGTTATGCGTTATGTGTTGATTTTGTCTGACAGTAGTTCACAGGCCTGAAATGTGTGAAGTTACGGGTTTGAATGCCGGCGTAGGTGGCCGCTCAGAAATGCCTTTTTTGGGAGAACATGTGACAAAAATGTTATGGAATCATACATCTCTGAATGTGATGGAATTAAATGCATGAGCTATACTTTATTGGTTCTCATGATAGAACCATATCTCCCTCCTGGTACCTCAAAAAAAAATGATCTCTTTGCAGTGCTATATAATGACTTCCAGAAGGAGACCTATAAATGACATTTACTTTACTGACTGGTACCTACATAAAGGCCCCTGCAACATAATTTTATAACAAGTATCTTTGTTGAAAATGAATGGTGCCACAATTTTTGCAATGTTGAAAACATGGACAGGAAATGATTTTTGAAGATACTTCCAGAAACAGAAAATTTGAGGTTCAAAATTCTGCATAAGTTGACATAAGAAACATAAATATTGCTACCTTGCTGCCTCAGATACAGGTTTTTTCAGGAAAGTCAAGTATTTTAAGTCTAAAAATTGGATTCCGAATTTGTTCTTTATTGTTTTGTATTGTGAAAATGCAAGTAATTTTGCAAGTACTTGTAAGTACTCACAAATACTTGTAGCAGTGCAAGTACTTGCATACTCGCAAGTATATACTTGCGGGTTGCGAGTATATACTTGCGGGTTGCGAGTATAGATTCCCACAGGTATGGTGGGAGTGCGGGTATGACTTTTTTAAGTTACATACCCGCAAGTTTTGAGTGCGAGTCACTCGCAAGTCAACTCATCCGAAGCTCTATATAAAATTCCTTGTATTTACATGTGACTGCCGCCATGTATATACCATCATGTGACAGAACAGTTCCTTGATCTTTTACTTACTTGTTGTCATTACTCACTCTAATCCACGTATTTGGCTTGCTGAATAGTTGTTAGCTCGTGGGGACCTTGACAGGTAAGTAGATTTCTTACACTTGCAAATTGTAGCCTGAGATTTGAATCCCTTTTATTCCATATCTTTTCTCCAAATATGATAGAGCTGCTTTGAATGCTCCCCCATTATCTGAGATCAGCATTGCTAAACATCCCCATCTGCAAATCATATCTTTGAACAACCATTCCCCTATGGTTCTCTGGTTCTCTTTAAAAATTGACAGTAGACTGGGAGACAGAGATACATGTCAATCAAGTTGAAGAAGCCTTTGTTCCACAGTTTTGCCACACGCTATACTCTCGAAGCGATCAGGTGTCTAAAGGCATCACAACCAAAGTGCATGTTATAATTAAATACCATGAAACCTACAATCATGAAAAAGTACAGTGTTTAACATGGATCAGTATGATTTTTGCACTTACAATTTTCTTATTATCAGATGCAGAGGTTCATTGTGGACTGTATTAAGGTTGTAAAGAAAGGTTTTCATTGGATGGCAATGCTGAGTGACCCTCAAATTACACAGGTATTTGGGTATTCGTTGGCAGTAGCATTAGCCAGGTTGGTGATGCAGAGAGACAGAGAACGTATCAAGTGGTGAATGAAGGGAGGAGATATCAGAATATGGTGAAGAGGAACAGACCGAACAGAGGGAACAGAGGGAGCATGGGGAGCAGGGAGCAGAGGGCAAACAGGGAGAAGAGGAGGAAGATACTGCCACCCTGATGAATAGAGGGTCGTCTTCCATGGTGAACAGACCCCAATGGACGCCTGTGGGTATGAGAGAGGTGTTTGACGGTGTCAACAGTCAAAAACCTACAGCATCGTTTTTCCCACAGGGTTCATATCCAAATACCACAGCCATCAGCAGCAACTCACTGAATTGAATGACTGAAATAATGAACAGAATTTCAAAGGTCGCAACTAGCTATGGGTTTAGAAGATCATACACCTGCAGAATCCTTTTCTATGCAATTTGGCAACAATTCTACACATAATCAATACAGAAACAAAGGATTTCAAGAAATCAACGACCAGCAATGTAGATCTTTCTGAGCAGATGATGCCAATGCTGTGACTGATCGTGATGATAAGATCAGGTACAATCCAAACTCTAATGCGGAGTCTTTTCCTGTTCAGCACTTTTTTGGTGAAATGGATAGTGCTCGTCATTTACCCAGGTTGGCTATCTCAGCGGAACCTGATCTTGGTTCAATGTTGTCACATTTATTTGCTTTTCTCCCTCCTAGTCAAGGAAATGATTCAAGGAGGTGCACCTTAAGCAATACTGTCGATAAGCAATGATATGAAATGCTGGGTATAGGTTTGCAGGGGGATCATGTCCCGGCACAATCTGCACAGCCTGTACAATTGACACAACTGAAATATGAAGGTAGATTGTATAGAGCTGTTGAATCTCCAGAAGTCCATATGATGGCAATGAACAACAATAGCCAAGACATGAACATGAATGAAGGCAGTGCTAAGAAGAGGACCAGTATGCGTCGAGAGTCTGGTCATATTGTTGTGGTCAATCTCAATCAGCAAAAGAGACCAAGAATTACGAAAAAGGATTAACATGCAAATGATTGAATTTTGATGGACACAATACCTTTCGAAAAAGAACTTAAATGTATAATAACTCATCGTAGGTAACAATAATTGTTTGTATTGTTATTGCATATAGGGTCATTAACAAGTACATCGTAAGATTACATGGTTTTTTTAGTCGGCTTTACTGGCTTGTCCGCTTGTTGCCAAGTGGCAGGTCACAAGCCTGACAAGCAGTTTATTGTAATGTTATGTAAGATGATATATATATAAATATGACATAATGCGAATTCTGTACATGGAAAACTCTGCTTGTACAGAGCAGAATGTTACATTGTAGATAATACACCACAAAATGAGAGTATATACAATATGGTACAATCAGAAAGGAAGCACAACGGTCCAGAAAGCATCCAAGACAAGAAAAATCCCTCGAAAATCCCATTTATGTGTAACGACTGTCAACAAGTGCTTTTGCAGTACACATAACATCAAATGACAACTTGGCTGCACTGTGAATTTTGGGGAATCAGAAGAGCTCCCTATGTTTCTTTCCACCTAAAAGATTTGAGGACCGCAAAGGGAAAACAGAAAGAACAGAAAGAAAGAACAGAGAGAAAGAACGAAAACAATACTTACAGTCTCTACATGGTGTATGCGGTTCTCCAAACTCCAGTTGCTCCATCAGTATGTGGGCAACTTCTCTGTAAAAAACAAGTTGAAAAAAACAAAAGAAAATAAACAACTTATTTCCTATTCTGAAGTGCGATTACTAGGCACAGGATCATTATTAATCACACTTCTGAACACAGCATACAACGCATTAGGGGCTGTTCCCTTATGTGGCACTAAGACTTGGCAGATTGCAGGGGTTGACGGGTGACATAGGGATGATCAGACATTATAGGTAGCGGAGAGGAGGAGTGTTATATCCATGCTTTTCATCCACCTTCATCCAGATCCTTCCAGTCCAGTTCCTTTACATTTTTCTGTTACTTCATGTCGTCCGGCTGGATCCGCTTTGTCCGGACTATTTTCTTGCACTTCCTTTATCCATTTCTTGTCTAACTATGTCCGGCTGGATCCGCTTTGTCCGGATTATTTTCTCACGCTTCTTTCAACTACGTCCGACTGGATCCAGACTGGTCCGGACTTTTTCCTTACATTTCTCACCATCCGAAATATTTCCGAATACTTTCCCTCATGTTTTACTCATTTCCCCTCATGACTTCTACTCATTTCTCCTCATGACCTTCCTCATGTCATGTTACGCCCTGTCCTTTTCTCTTTATATCACTTTCTTCTCATATTATTGTCTTTTCCATACTTCTTGTTACCTCAGGTCCGGAATGTTACCTCCAATCCGGACCGGAAATCTTTAGTATTTAAGCTCTGTACTTTTTCGTATGTATCTCAAGTCAAAAATCGACTAAGCTGGTTCTTTTTATCTCTTGCTCATCCTAAGCCAACACACGTCGATCCGGTTCTGGTCCGGTAAATTTTAGACTTCGTCCTCTCATTTTGTCTTTCATTGGATCCACTCCGGATCCTATTTCTCCCCAGAACTCCAGACGAACTCCGGACGACCCTCTCCTTGCTCCGGACTTGTCCGGAAGTCTCCTTCCTACTTGGATCTCATTTTTCGGATCCTTCCGGATCCACTTTTCAGTCCTTCTTTGACCTCCGCCCAAGTTTTGGATCCATTCCGGATCCGGTACTTGCCCGGACTTTACAAGGAGGCATTATGGCCATTAGGAGTATACTCTTTTACTTTACAGTATATATATCTTGTATAAGTATCAGTACTAGTTAGAATCCAATCTTAGTTGTCATATGGCATATTGTTCTATTGATCCTACTTTCCTGGTAGGCAATGACTTGCTTATTTGCATCACTAGTTGTTGACTCAACTCTGAAGGCTGTCTATATTGCTATTCTCCTTGATTTCCATACTAGTGTCATTCTTCCAGCCTTTTAGGCTTATAGTCTGAGTTGCCAACACTAGGTTCCTGGTTTCTTGTAGCTGTGCCTATTGTTATTTGCACAAATTGCAGTCCGATAATGTGCTGTAACTCAGTTTTACTGTATAGGCCCATATTTTCATAAAAGTACATAGGTTTTAGTGATAATACTATATTATCCCTTTGGCAGAAGACTGAAGTGAGCCCAAACTGTGAGTCAAAGCGAAATATGGTCATGTTCCATAAGGATAGACTATTCTAAGTAGCTATGGCAGCCTGTATGGCTATCTAGCTACTACAAGTTGGTGTCTATGTTACTCATACATTGATTTCTCTATACTGGAGGCACTATCCACAGCTACAATGCCTTTAAAGTGCTCGTACGCTATATTATCAAATTACGATGACTCATGGCCGTTATAACGCGTATTCACAGGATCTCAAAGAACGTGTCAAAAGATCAATTGTTATATTGAGAAAAACTCTGAATGCTATGGATAAGCTATTCTGATTAGAGTTAGCTGTGTCTGGACCAAAAGAACCTAACAAGTGCAGATGCAGTACATGCTGAAGAACATATCATGTGATAGTAATTACGATTACGCTATTTCACAAGTACGTGTATAGGGGTCAAATGTGCACAAACCTTCAAGGAAAGGAATCGTATGGATTCCTGAGCGTGTATTAAGATGGGAAGTGTTAAGAGTCACTTCTAGTATGACTTGTGAAGCAAGAGGAACTGTTCTTTGCTAAATATACACATTTTAGCGTTGGAGTGTTGGAGCAAGACCTTGGCTGGTATACTGACACCTATATGCTGAAAAGACATAGCAAGATGACGAGGACATCCGTCTCCATATGCTAGTAGTTGCTATAGGGCATAGGTGTGCCTGGCATAGCTCCTTACAGCAGTATACCAAGATCTGTTTGATTTACTCTGTTTCTTTATTGTCTAGTGTCACAACCCCACTCAGTTCTCTATGTCTTGTTTCCTTATCTGTAAATATGTGTTACCAGTGTCAGTTTCTTTTTGTTTTTATTGCATATTTTAGTGGACATCAAATTGGATATCTAGTACTGTACAGTTTATAGCGAAATCGTATAAATACCCACTGTAGTAGTAGTACCCCAGAGTAGTACCAGATACACGACAAGTGTCTCTCGGAGCGTACCAAAACACCGCTTGCCTTAGCCAGTCACTAGTGTTGACAGGAATCTCTAAATAAAGTTTTATAAAGAACGATTTGTTTGAAGTTTTAAAGAAAAGAAGTTTACCAGTATCTCAAAACTGTCTACCAACTGTCTATCAGCAAAGATTTAAATCGCACTTTTTACGCTATATCACACACACACACACATTGGTTCATCCTTTGTACTAAGATTACAAAAGAACCCTTTCTAAATAAGTGTTCCATCACTCAAAAGCACTCGCAATACACTATTTTGTGTTTGGTTTGTGATGTTTTAGGTGTCTTTGTGCTATAGGCACTTGATTCACTTACTAGCACATTACCAATAGGCTTATATCGACTAATCGCAGTATTCTTGAGGCTTAGAGGGTCAGGTTCTATCACACAATTGCTGTCACTCCCCAACAGGTTGCCTAGGATAGGCAGGAGTGTATTGCTTTTGAGTCAGGTCGTGACAGTAGATTGGATTCTCTTTACTGTTCAGGAGTGTCAATCTTTGTTTCTGCTGGGCTCACATGGCCTTTTCTGCTTCAATTTGTGCTCTTGCGATTATTATTTCTGCTTTTGTCCTTCGGTGTCTTTGAAAGGTGTGACAGTTGTATCTTCTGTTTGCACCGGAGGCTCGGGGTCTGGGGAAGTAGATGTTTCAGTGCTCTGCGTCTTGGTCCTGGATTTCAGCTTCCTCTGTGTTTTTGCTTTGTCAAGTGGCTCAGTAGCCTCTTCAAGTTCTATAGCTCAACGATCAATAGGGCAGCGGCAGAGAGTTTGAAGGTCATACCTGTGTTCTTGTTTGCAGAAGCTACTTTTTTGCTCTACGTTGTTGGTACAGTCGCAGCCCCAGTGGTGGTTGGAGTGGCAACTGGAGTGTTGGTTGCTGGGACATTGGTTGCAGGCTCACCAGTGTTTAAATTTGACCATGATGAAATGTAGTTAAAATAGAGGAGATATTGATAAGAAATGAGGTGATTGTTTGTGTTAAGGATTTGTGTTTACTTATGTTGTAGATCACATTACTCAAGTTCAACGTGTTTGACCTGACATACAGTGACATTGGATCATCACCAACACTATGTCTACATCTGTCCCGACTCCAGAGCTTATCTGTAATGACTGTGATTCACCACGAAATTTCTCGAGACTCAGAAACTTCACAATACACCAAAGGACTTACCATGCAAACAAACCTGATACTGAAGAGTCCCAAGAACACGTCAGGTTCCAATATACATAGCATCCTGACTTGGACGGTATGGCCTTTCAATGCATAGTACTCAAAAACTCTCTGATTGGATGAATAGCTCAACCTTGTGATGAATTTGGAAATTTTCTGGAACCCCATCATCCTCCCTCTCCTGAACCCCGATGCCACCACCACACTCAAAGGAGTCCTGGGAACCCTTCTCAGAACGCCTGGACTTCGAATTTACTCACTACTATTTTGTTGAACAGCACAGTTCCAAGAAAGCCATCAACCGTTGCCTAGACATGTGGGCAGCATCACTTCTCCACCATGGGATTGACGATACACCCTGGAAGACCACTAATGTGCTAGTAAGTGAATCAAGTGTCTGTAGAACAAAGACACCAAAAACACGAAAAACCAAACACAAAACAGTGTAATGTGAGTGCTTTTGAGTGACAGAACACTTCTTTTAGAAAGGATTCTTTTGTGATCTTAGTACAAAGAATGACCCAATGTGTGTGTGTGTGTGTGATAGTGTAAAAAGTGTGATTTAAATCTTCACTGATAGACAGATTCAATGTTCCAAAGTCACAAATTGACCAATAACACGTCCAATTCTTTTGCAATACTGGGGTGACAGTTCTGAGCTACTGCTAAACTTAAGAGTATAGTTGGCAGACAGTTCTGAGATACTGCTAAACTTCTTTCTTTGAAACTTCAAACAAAATTTTTCTTTAAACAATCTTTATTTAGAGATTCCTGTCAACACTAGTGACTGGCCAAGGCAAGCGGTGTTTAGGTACGCTCCAAGAGACACTTGGATCCACAGTCATGTATCTGGTACTACTCTGGGGTACTATTACTACTACAGTGGGTATTTATACGATTTCGCTATAAACTGTACAGTACTAGATACCCAGTTCGATGTCCGCTAAAATATACAATAAAAGACAAAAAGAAACTAATACTGGTAACGCATATTTACAGATAAGGAAACAAGACATAGGGAACTGAGTAGAGATGTAACACTAGACAATAAAGAAACAGAATAAATCTAAGAGATCTTGGTATATAGCTGTAAGGAGCTATGCCAGGCATACCCATGCCCTATAGCAACTACTAGAGTTTGGAGATGGATGTACTCATCATCCAGTTGTGTCTTGCCAGCGTATACACGTCAGTATACCAGCCGAGGTCTTCAAGTTGCTCCAACATTCCAACACTAAAATATGTATATTTAGCAAAGAACAGTTTCTCTTGCTTCACAAGTCATACTAGAAGTGATTCTTAACACTTCCCATCTTAATACACGTTCAGGAATCCATACAATCCCTTTCCTTAGAGGTTTGTGCACATTTGACCCCTATACACGTACTTGTGAAATAGTGTAATCATAATTACTATCACATGACGCATTCTTCGGCATGTACTGCACCCATACTTGTTAGGTTCCTCTGGTCCGGACACAGCTAACTCTAATCAGAATAGCTTGTCCGTCACATTTGGAGTTTTTCCCGATATAACAATTGATCTTTTGACACATTTTTTGAGATCCCGTGAATACGCGTTATTCCTGCCATGAGTCATCATAATTTGATAATTTAGCGTACAAGCACTTTAGAGGCATCGTAGCTTTGGATAGAGTCTCCAGTATAGAGAAATCAATAGACGAGTGACATAGACACCAACTTGTAGTAGCTAGATAGTCATACAGACTGCCATAGCTATTTAGAATAGTCTATTTATAAGGAACATAGCCATATTCCACTTTGACTGACAGTTTGGACTCACTTCAGTCCTCTGTCAACGTGATAATATACTTATTATCACTAAAATGTATATTCTTTCTTGAAAACACGAAAATATGGGCCTATGCGGTAACGCTGAGTTACAGCACATTACCGCTGATGAGCTGTGTGATGCCATCAACTCCATATGTGAGGGAAATATCGGTTGGAAGACCTACAAGCTCAAATATCAAGGTCCACTACCCCCTGGGACCCCACCAAAATGGATGAGGCAGGAGTATGAGTTGTGTGTAAGAGATGCAAGAGAAGTCATAGATGAACAGCTGGGGACCCAAGAATTCGATCAAGAATTCGATGGGAAAATTCACTATACACCTTATAAGCAGTTTGAGAATGGCAAGCGGAGGTTTTCAAACTTAATGTCAGGAGATTGGGCTCACAAGCAAGTGGTATGTTCATTACTGGTGAAACTCAGTACTTGCATCTAACTTTCCATACTTTAGGATGTTATTGCTCAAGACAAGAACACTCATGGTTCAATGCTTGTGCCCATCGTCCTTGGAAGCGACAAGATGACTGTCTCAGTAGTAACAGGAAGCCAGGAGTTCCATCCTGCCTATATGTCTATTGGAAACATTACTAATGTAGCACGTCGTGCACATGATAAGGGGGTTATGCCTTTTGCGTTTTTGCCAATACCAAAAAGTGCGTAACAACTTTAAGATGAAACGCTTCGGACACTGACTCCTACTTAAGCCAACAGGAAACAAAAAAAAAAGGTCGCGTACCAACATTTCTGTCAACAAATGTACCATGCATGTCTTTCGATGGCCCTTCAGCCTTTGAAGCCTGGTATGACCCAACTTGAATACGATGTGGTCAAATGTCCAGATGGTCACTTTCAACGTGCCATGTACGAAATTGGACCTTATATTGGAGATTATCCAGAACAGGTATTACTCACTGCAATAATTCAAAACTGGTGTCCAAAGTTCATGATTTATCTTTTCTTTCTGATTCCAGTTAACCATATAATTACTAGGTGTTATGCAAAACCAGATCATCTTGACGATCCAAATCACTCTCTGCTGTGCAGCTGGGATATGTCAGAGATCATGATACAACAATGGGACCCAGGGACGCTATGAGATGATTGGGGAATGAGGACTGATTATCAGGTTTGTTTAATTACCACTCAAATGTGAGGTACATGATGACAGAAACTGCTCCCAGCCATTCACTTTTGGGTTTCCTCACACAGACATACATGAGCTTCTCTCCCCTGATCTATTTCACTAAATCATCAAAGGAACCTTCAAGGATCACATTGCTACCTGGGTCAACAAGTTACTCATCATTCAATATGGCCAGACAAAAGGGGATGATATCATCGACGACATTGATAGGCGGTGAGTCTGGTAAATTTGGTCAACGCTTAGCTATTGATCATTTTGAACTAGACTGTCTGCTGTTCCAACATTTCCTGGTATTCGTTGTTTTGAAGAGGGCCAAGACTTTAAGCAGTGGACAGGGAACAATTTGAAGGCATTAATGAAGGTATTACATTGATATCTACCTTTGTTCAACATGAGTACTGACTGCTATTCAGATTTATCTTGCTGCAATCAAGGGTTACGTCCCATCTGACGTTGTCAATGCTTTGCATTGTTTCCTTGACTTTTGTTATACTGTCTGACAAAACTCAATACTCACTTCAGAACTCGCATATCTTGATGCAATACTGGAGGACTTTCAAAAGTACCGGCAGGTCTTTGTTCACCTCGGTGTTCATGACACCATCTTGCTTCCACGACAACATGCCATGATTATGAAACACTATTTTTGAAGCATTAGGTTGTTTGGTGCACCAAATGGATTATGTTTATCTATCACTGAATCAAAGCACATCAAATCAGTGAAAGAGACATGGAGAAGGGCTAGTCATACAGACCCCCTTTCACAGATGCTTAGCATCATCACCTGTCTTGATCAGATGACTACTCTCCAACAGAAATTCAATCAGCAAGGGATGCTTTTGGGGACAGTTAGTTGGTATATTGTCCAAATCCTGAAGAAAGAAACCCCTACCAAACAAAACTCCAATGGAGACAGTGAAGACAATGAAGACAATGAGGATGAAGACTGTGGTCCTGTATCTGGACTCAAAGTTCTTTCATCCATTGAATTGGCTTAAACGCACCGTCAATGATTTCTTATTGTTCTCTTCTTTGTTCTCATGTTTCTTCTGTTTCAGAATATGGTTACCCTAAGTATGCTGAGGGCATTGGTCACAAGATTGGACAACCAAAACTCCACAAATACATTCGCTGGTATCTCTACGACTGCAATCCCACTTCTCCCGTATCATCATCGGACATCCCCCTTAGATGGTTGCCACATTTCTCTGCTCCACTTGAAATCTTTTACTCTGCATTTGCTCAACTTTATGCTCCCAGTGATTTGTGTGGTGTTGGTGGTATGTATCGTGAACGTATATGCTCAAATCCTTGATGGTATCTTTCAGGAAAAGGCCGTCACACATCAGGAAAAATACTTTTAAGCCATGGCACCCAAAGTACTTTTCCTGATGCAATACAGTTTTTGTCGAAGTAGATGCTAGCATCAAAACCATCAATGGGATGGTCCCCACCTGTGGTTTTCTCTTTTTCTCTTTTGCCTTAGGAAGTGAGCTGCACATGAAACTATTAAAAATCCGCTGGTAAGCAGCATAAAAAGGAGTGCTGAGCATTGCCAGATAAAGTAGTTCAACACCAATATTTTACCACCAAGACTCAGCTGTAGATCCATACGCATTTTGTATAGTGTCGTTTCTTTGCTCAGCAAGATAGAACTTGTTGTTGGCACTAAGGCTCAGCACAGATCCTGGTTTTGCCAGGTTAACCTGCCGGTTATCCATGGGAAAACCGGCCAGTTCTGGTAATTTTTGGTATCCGGATCTGCAGATACAGATACTTGCAGATACTGGTTTGAATTTTCAAAAAAATGCAAAAACTGGCAGGTACTGGGTGTATCCGGCATACACAATTAGTAACTTCTATTGATATAATTTCTGTATACTTGATTTTTTTTTGTCAACCTTCTGCCCAGAACTGTTACATCCATGCATTTCTCATCCGATTCCTTCCGGACTCGTCCGGATCCGTCCGGACCATTTCCATTTCCATTCCTATACTCAACTCTATTCGTCCGGACCGGATCCGGATGATCCTTCCGTTTTCCCATAATTATTGTTCACATGTTCTTCTTTTCCTCCTCATGTTTTACTCTTCTCCATCTCCCAACCTATCATGTATTCTCCTTCATGTCATATGGGTTTTCACGCGATGATGATCTACTGAGCGTTTCCCTTCCAATCTTATTTTTCCCTTACTTCTGACATCGTGTAACTTTTGGTCCGGAACACCACTCCGTATCCGGACCGCGTCCGTAGTATTTAAGCTCTGTACAATGTTGTATGTAGCTTAAGTCTAAAATCGATTTAGCTGGTCTTTAATCTCTGTTCCGATCCTCCTCGCATCTACGCGCTTCAACGTCGAAGTTACACTGAGTTCCGTCTCAGTCTAATTTAGACTTCACTCCGGATCCTTCCGGATCCGTCCTTATCGTTTCCTAAGACCTCCGCCCAATTTCCGGATCCGTCCGGATCCAGTTTTTGCCTGGAGTTCAGCTCTAGCTGCTAGATTTCTACATCATATATGGTTAGTTGACCATTTGATAGGATGCATCAGGGAGGTCAACTAACCATAGGCTTAGGAGGGTAGGCCAAATAGGGCGG
>ML179355.1:89338-112973 GCA_004369135.1 Dendrothele bispora CBS 962.96
GACTATTCTAAGTATCTATGGTGGTCTGTATGACTATCCAGTTACTACGAGTTGGTGTCTATGTCACTCGTATATTGATTTCTCTATACTGGAGACCCTATCCACAGCTACGATGCCTCTAAAGTGCTCGTACACTAAATTGTCAAATTGCGATGACTCATGGCCGTTATAACGCATATCCACGGGGTCTCAAAGAACGTTTCAAAAGATCAATTGTTATATCGGGAAGAACTCCGAAAGCTACGGACAAGCTATTCCGATTAGAGTTAGCTGTGTCCAGACCGAAAGAACCTAACAAGTGCGGGTGCAGTACATGCTGAAGAACGCGTCATGTGATAGTAATTACGATTATGCTATTTCACAAGTACATGTATAGGGGTCAAATGTGCACAAACCTTCAAGGAAAGGAATCATATGGATTCCTGAGCGTGTATTAAGATGGAAAGTGTTGAGAATCACTTCTAGTATGACTTGTGAAGAAAAAGACTGTTCTTTGCTAAATATACACATTTTAGCATTGGAATGTTAAAGCAAGACCTCGGCTGGTATACTGACACGTATACGCCGAAAAGACACAACTGGATGACGAGTGCAGTGCATCCGTCTCCGAACGCTAGTAGTTGCTATAGGGCATAGGTGTGCCTGGCATAGCTCCTTACAGCTATATACCAAATTCTGTTCAATTTATTCTGTTTCTTTATTGTCTAGTGTCACAACCCTACTCAGTTCTCTATGTCTTGTTTCCTTATCTGTAAATATGCATTACCAGTATCAGTTTCTTTTTGTCTTTTATTGTATACTTTAGCGGACATCAAACTGGGTATCTAGTACTGTACAGTTTATAGCGAAATCGTATAAATACCCACTGTAGTAGTAGTACCCCAGAGTAGTACCAGATACACGACTGCGGATCCAAGTGTCTCTCGGAGCATACCTAAACGCCGCTTGCCTTGGCCAGTCACTAGTGTTGACAGGAATCTCTAAATAAAGATTTATAAAGAAAGATTTGTTTGAAGTTTTAAAGAAAAGAAGTTTACCAGTATCTCAGAACTGTCTACCAACTATACTCTTAAGTTTAGCAGTAGCTCAGAACTGTCACCCCAGTATTGCAAAGAAATTGGATGTGTTATTGGTCAGATTGTGACTTTGGAACATTGAATCTGTCTATCAGCGAAGATTTAAATCGCACTTTCTACGCTATCGCACACACACACACATCAGTTCATCCTTTGTACTAAGATCACAAAAGAATCCTTTCTAAAGAAGTGTTCTGTCACTCAAAAGCACTCACATTACACTGTTTTGTGTTTGGTTTTTGATGTTTTAGGTGTCTTTGTTCTATAGACACTTGATTCACTTACTAGCACATTAGCGGAACTTTTGTCATCTAGCCCGAGGTGTCCAAATTCTTTTATGGATAACAGGCGCACAAGTCCAAGACGCACATTCCACGATTTCATGCCAGCAGAAACATTCCAAAGCGATGGTGCTGTGTCCCAGTTCAATAATCAAGAAGTGTGGGAGTGTTGTCAAAAGTGGGGTACTACTCACCATGTCATCGCTGCATATTCTCCATGGGTGAATGGTTTGGTAGAGGGAACGAACAAGCTGTTGTTGGAGGTGTTAAAAAGGTTGTAAGCAAGAGCAGTAGGTGAGGACAAGGACGAGGATGTGGCAGCTGCAAAACTGGATATTCCATACAATTGTCCAGACCACTTCGAGAGGGCAATACAAATCCTAAACTGGCGAATACTACCTGCATTAAAGTTTTGTCCAAAGGAGTTGATGTTGGGCATGGTGATTAATACTGTATCGACACCTATAGAGGAAATTTCATCAGTATTGCGGTCGGAAGACGTGGAGGTTCAAATGGCATATGTTGAGCAGCAGCGGCTGGATGGATATGATCTAATTGTACGGCACGCAATGAAGAGGAAGGAGGCATTCAATAAAAGAGTGTTGTGGCATGCACCAGGCACTTCCACTGGCCCAATGTTTCTGGCCAGCAAAACATTGGGCCAAAGGTATTGCAAAAGAATAAATTTATTGAAAGAAAAAGGTAATGTTTGCCACTGAATATGCTATTGAAATCAATGACCAAATAAACAAAAAATCAAGTATGAAAAAGGAAAAGAATGCCACTCACCCATGACAACCGCGAAACTTAAAAAACCTTGAGTGGCATTCTTTCACTTTTTCCTTTCAGAAAGTTTCTTTGTTTTACCATCTATTTTTTCACTTTATTGAGTGGCAAATTTTATGAATAGTGAGTGGCATTCTTTTCCTTTTTCATACTTGATTTTTTGTTTATTTGGTCATTGATTTCAATAGCATATTCAGTGGCAAACATTACCTTTTTCTTTCAATAAATTTATTCTTTTGCAATACATTTGGCCCAATGTTTTGCTGGCCAGAAACATTGGGCCAGTGGAAGTGAGGGAAGTGATCTTTAAAAAAGGTCAACTTGTGCAAATTCGAAGAGAAAAGGATGGACATTGGGCAGAGAATAAGTTAATGCCTTGTTGGTTGGTACCCCATAGGGTATCGGAGCGGTTGGTGAATGGATATAGGTCAGAGACAACAAAAGGAGAACTGGTGGAAGCTGTATTTAGCATGAGACGACTGCGGAGCTTTGAGGCACGGGAAGGCACACAGTTGTTCAAGGAACAATGTGAACTGGAGGAAAAAACGACTGGGGAGGAGATCTTGGGTGAAAAGAGCAACATAGAGTTGGACTCGGAAGAGGAAAGGGAAGAATGGTTCGACGCTGAAGGAGAGTTCTAAGAAGTTGCGAGCATCAGTTTGTTGTCTCACAGATTAAGGTTTTAGGTTTGATTGAGCGCCGAGGATGGCGCTTTATTTTTGGAGGGGGCACATGGAATGGGGAAATCCCCATTCCTAGGTCACATGATTATCTAGATCTGCCCTCTTTAGGAAGCTTATGAATTGGTAGTATTTGGTTAGAGCCTTAGGATACAAGGACAGAACACAACAACCACTTCAGCCTGTATTAGCTAGAGATCCCCACGGGTGTATCCGTGGCACAGGTACCTGCAGGTTTCACCCATGGGAAACCTGCGGGTTGATGAACCCGCGGATACAGGTACCCGTTTCCCATGGGTATCCTACAGATACAGGTCTCTGTTCTGGCATATTTAATTATATCCGCGGGTATCCGCAGGTATCTGTAGTATTGAATAAGTTTACAGATAAGTTTTTTTATGAAACCTTCTAGAAATAAAAGTTATATTAAATGAAAATCCCTTCAATTTGATATACTAATCATCCAAAATGGATGGAAAATGTAGAAGTTATGTGCTAATTACACATGAAGTTACAACCTCTTTGCAAAAACTGAACATATTGAATAAGTTGATAGATAAATTTTTTTATGAAACCTTCCAGAAACAAAAGTTATATTAGATAGAAATCCCTTCATTTTGCTATATTAAACATCAAGAATGGATGGAAAATGAGGAAATTATATGCCAAATACACATGAAGTTACAATCTTTTTGCAAAAACTGAACATATTGAATAAGTTTACAGATAAATTTTTTTATGAAACCTTCTAGAAATGAAAGTTATAGTAGAATCCAATACCTTCAATTTGATATATTAAAAATCAAAAATGGATGGAAAATGAGGAAGTTATATGCCAAATACTCAACCTTTTTCAAAAACTGAACATATGAAATAAGTTTACAGATATATTTTTTTATGAAACCTTCTAGAAATAAAAGCTGTAGGAAATGAAAATCCCTTCAATTTGATACACTACACATTAAAAACAAATGGAAAATTAGGAAGTTATATCCCAAATACATATGGATTTACAACCTTTTTGCAAAATGAATAACTCTGCCAATACTCATAAACAAAACATGCTTCATAAATGAAAGTTGAAGCAGTTAAAACTACCTTTATATTGGCATACCTAGCATAAATATTAAATGAAAAATGAAAAAGATATACACAAAACACATATAACAAGGTCAAATTGAATATTTTTTTATTCATGAGTGTTTATTTGCGGACCCGTGCTACCTGCAGGTTTGCATCCACGGGTTGAGGATACCCGTTCCCACGGGTAGGTGGCAGATACAGGTATGAGTTTCAAAAATTTAAAACCTGCGGGTATGAGCACGGATACCCCGCAGATGTATCCATGGGGATCTCTAGTATTAGCTTTCAGCCACTCCAGCAGTATATTATAAGTTTGACGGTACGACTTGGAGTATCATTGCAAGTGCTACTGACAGCTTTGTATTCTTTGCCAACTCCAAGGAGACTAACGCTTGTGTTAAACGACAGCTGAATGAGGACTTTTGTTACATCCATGCATTTCTCATCCGATTCCTTCCGGACTCGTCTGGATCCGTCCAGACCATTTCCATTTCCTATCCTATACTCAACTCGACTCGTCCAGACCGGATCCGGATGATCCTTCCGTTTTCCCATAATTATTGTTCACATGTTCTTCTTTTCCTCCTCATGTTTTACTCTTCTCCTCCTCCTGACCTATCATGTATTCTCCTTCATGTCATATGGGTTTTCACGCGATGATGATCTACTGAGCGTTTCCCTTCCAATCTTATTTTTCCTTTACTTTTGACATCGTGTTACTTTTGGTCCGGAGCACCATTCCGTATCCGGACTGCGTCCATAGTATTTAAGCTCTGTACAATGTTGTATGTAGCTTAAGTCTAAAATCGATTTAGCTGGTCTCTTAATCTCTGTTCCGATTCTCTCCTCGCATCTACGTGCTTTCGTGGAGCTCGACGGTCTTCCGGAATCTTCTCTCTTTATGCTTCTGATCTTGCTCGTGATGAAACACAATCCACTCCTTCGCGGCCTGCTCGGACACTAAGTTCAATTCCATTACTTGAAGAAGAAGACGAAGCAGTTGAAGATCCTCCAGCACCTCCTTCCAGAGGTTCCGGTGGTCATCCTTCAGGTTCCCACCAAGATCCTTTTACTCCTCCCGGACCTCCCCCCCCCGGACCTCCCAGACCCCCCGGACCTCCCGACCCCCCGGACCTCCCAGACCCCGGACCACCAGACCCCCGGACCTCCCGACCCCCGGACCTCCCGGACCCCCTGGACCTCCTGGACCTCCTGGACCTCCTTTCAATCCTCCCTTCGGTTCTGCACCACCACCCGGACCTCCTGATGGAGGGAATGGACTGGATAATCATTTTTTACGGACCTTCAATCGCTTCGCTGACGCTATCGAAAGGCTCGGTTCCGGTGACAGCAAATCTAAAGTCAAGGAACCCGAAACCTTCGACGGTAGTGACCCCTGGAAGCTCCAATCGTTCCTAGTCAATGTGCACCTTAACATTAATGATCGTCCCAACAACTACTCGACAGATGCAAAGAAAATCGCGTTTGTCCTTTCCTATCTTTCCGGCCCCGCACTTGACTGGTTCGAACCCGAGATCCTCGATCCGGATCCGGAGAACCCTCCGGCCTGGAGTATTTCTTTTGAACATTTGATTAAGGAGCTCCAGGATAATTTCGGAGTCTACGACGCTACCGGAGATGCCGAGTCCAGACTCAACAACCTTTTCATGAAGGATGGTGATCGTTTCAATAAATATACGGTCAAGTTCAACCAGTATGCTGCTTTGGTCCATTGGGATCATTCCGCATTACGTTATTTCTTCCGGAAAGGTTTGGCTCCGCGTCTCAAGGATGAATTAGCTCGTGTCCAGGAAGCGAATACGCTTCCGGAGCTCCGCAAACAAGTTGCTGATCTCGACAACCGCTATTGGCAACGACACTTCGAACGTATGCGCGAGCAGAAATCATCTTCCTCTTCCTCCGATAACAAGTCCAAGAAAAAGGACAACTCTTCCTCTACTTCCAAACCCAATCCGACTTCTTCCACTTCTTCCCCTTCGTCCGGAAATCAATCCGGCTCCGGTAAGAATACTTCCGGATCCTCCAACTCTTCCTCCGGCAACAATTCGAAAAAGCCCTACGCGGACAAGCTAGGCAAGGACGGAAAGCTTACTCAAGCAGAACGTGAACGCCGGAAGAAGTTCAATCTCTGTGCTTTCTGTGGAGGAAATCACAAGATTGATGACTGTAACAAGCGGAAGAAGGCTCAGGAAGCCCGCGGACGTGCCGCGAGTACCTCCAAGGACGATGCTTCCAGCTCCGTTAAGGAGCCGGAAAAATAGTCCGCAACTCTGATGCCTCCGCACGAGATTGGAGTTGCGTTGACCAGTATCGTGCGACCAACGAGGTGATTCTCAACGCAGCCGCTCTTTCCTTACGATCCCTTATGATTCCATTATCTACGAATGTTGACGTACCCATATCTTTTACTGCCTTACTTGACTCCGGATCTTCCAATTGTTTTATTGATACTTCTTTTGTTACCAAGAATGAATTCCGTACCGTTTCCGTTCCTCCTGTAAAGTTGCGCCTATTAGATGGTTCTATTTCTTCTGTTATTACGAAAACTGTGTCCCTACCTATTTCCTTTTCGTCCGGAGAACTCCTTACAATTGACTTTTTTGTCACCCCTTTAGATTCTACTTGTACTGCTGTTCTCGGATACTCTTTCCTTACCCGCTACAACCCGTTGGTTGATTGGACTAAAGGAATTATTTCTTTCCGTGACGCTGAACCTTTAGTTTCTTCACAGTGCACTACACCTTCGCTTCCGGACGCTCCGGTTCAAGGTGCTATTCGTCCGGATCCGACTCCGGATCCGACATTTGCTCATAGCAGCGTATCTTCCTCCCCATCTCCTAAAACTCGTTCTCGGACCCGACACAAATTTCCTTTCGAACCCATCTACTCCTATCCTTCCGTCACTCAGATGGCTGCACAACTCGACAAAAGCCATATCGCAGTCATTGGAGCAGTTGCATTTATGCGCTGTTGCAAAGAAGCCAAGCAGGAACCTCTCGTCCTGATGCCCCGGATGGCTTCCGGAGCCTCCGGAAATTCCTCTTCTATCTCTTCGAATGTTCCTCCGGAATTGGCTGACTTTGCTGACGTATTCGATGAAGGATTATCAGACAAACTCGCTCCTCATAGGCCTTACGATCTCAAGATTGAACTGGAAGAGGGTCAAACCCCTCCGGTCGGACGGATTTATCCGGTTTCTGACTCGGAGCTCAGAGCTCTCCGAAAGTTCATCGACGAACATCTTCGCATCGGATTCATTCAACCCTCTTCTTCCTCTCATGCAGCACCTGTCCTTTTCGTCCGGAAGAAGAACGGAGACTTGCGTCTCTGTGTCGACTTCCGTGGCTTGAATAAAATTACCAAAAAAGATCGCTACCCACTTCCGCTCATTTCCGAACTCCTCGACACTCCACGCCGTGCTAAAATCTACACCAAACTCGACCTTCGGCATGCTTACCATTTAGTCCGAATCGCAGAAGGTGACGAATGGAAGACTGCTTTCCGGACGCGTTACGGATCCTTCGAATGGAAAGTAATGCCATTCGGACTCACTAACGCACCCGCAGCTTTCCAACGTTTCGTAAACGACATTTTTTCCGACCTTCTGGACGTCAGCGTAATTATTTACCTCGATGATGTACTAATCTTTTCGGACAACCCGGATGAGCATAAGGAGCACGTGTGGGAAGTTTTCCGCCGGCTCCGAAAGCATGGACTATTTGTTAATCCGGAGAAATGCGAATTTTCGACGGATACGGTGGAGTACCTGGGTTACATCCTTTCACCGGATGGACTCAAGATGTCGTTGGATAAGGTCAAGACAATTTTGGAATGGCCGGTTCCGAGGAAGGACAAGGATATTCAATCCTTCCTTGGTTTCTGCAACTTTTACCGACGTTTCATTTACAACTATTCCGACATTGTCGTTCCGTTAACTCGGATGACTTGGAAACATGTGGAATGGAAGTGGACGAAGGCTTGTGCTGATGCTTTCAATTTTCTTCGTGAATCATTTACTAAAGCCCCGATTCTCGGTCACTGGGTTCCCGGACAACAAATTATTGTTGAAACGGACGCCTCGGACTACGCCATAGCTGGCATCCTCTCTCTCCAATTCAAATCCGGTGAAATTCACCCTATCGCTTTCCATTCCCGGACGCTCCGCGGAGCCGAAATCAATTACGATACACACGACAAAAAACTCCTTGCCATCTTCGAAGCTTTTACTGTCTGGCGACATTACTTAGAAGGTTCTCCAAAACCAATCGACGTGGTTACGGATCACAAGAACCTTGAGTACTTTTCCACAACAAAGGTGCTCACCCGCAGGCAAGTACGATGGTCCGAGTATCTTTCCGCTTTTAACCTCGTGATTCGGTTCCGTCCCGGACGTCTCGGAGCAAAGCCGGATGCGCTTACTAGACGATGGGACGTCTATCCAAAAGAGGGGGATACTGGCTACGCCATGGCTAATCCTCAAAACTTTAGACCTGTTTTTACTCAAGAACAACTTTCCACTTCCCTTAGAGCCACTTTCCTCGAAGCACCTACTCTCCGAGCTAGTATCATTATGGACATCGACAACCTTCATTCCTCCATCCGAAATTCTTATTCCGGAGATTCCGAAGCAGTTTCCGGTCTGGAACTTGCTAGGAAATCCTCGGATACTCGATGGACCACTGATGATTCAGGTTTACTCCGCTTGGATGAGCGTATCTATGTTCCCAACGCTTCGGACCTCCGGCTCCAGGTCTTACGTTACCATCATGATCACCCTCTCGCAGGACATTTCGGACAGAACCGGACCTTGGAAATAATTCGACGCCATTATACTTGGCCCCGGATCCGAGAGTTCGTCCGAGATTACATCCAGTCTTGCACGACCTGCGGACGAAACAAGCCTCGTCGGCACCGACCTTTCGGACTTCTCAAACCCCTTCCGGTTCCGACTCGTCCATGGGATTCTATCTCAATGGATTTTATCGAACAGCTTCCTTCATCCGATGGTTTTACTTCTATCCTTGTGATCATTGACCGAGCCTCCAAGCAAGCTATTTTCATTCCCACTTACGATACCATTACTTCCGAGCAACTCGCTCAACTTTTCGTCCTCCATGTCTTTTCCAAACACGGAATTCCATCTCATGTCACATCCGATCGCGGATCCGAATTCGTTTCTCAATTCTTCCGAGCTTTAGGTAAAGCTTTGGAAATGGAACTTCATTTTACTTCAGGTTACCATCCGGAAGCGGACGGACAAACGGAACGAGCTAATCAAACTCTGGAACAGTACATTCGCATTTATTGCTCCTATCAACAAGACAACTGGTCCAAGCTTCTTCCGATTGCCGAATTCGCGTATAACAACGCTCCGAACGCCTCTACTGGAATTTCTCCTTTCTACGCCAATAAAGGTTACCATCCGAACTTTTCCGTCCATCCGGACTACGATCTCGCATCCGAAAAGGCGCGACATTTCGTAGTAAACCTCGAAGAACTCCATTCCTTCCTCCGAGAAGAAATTTCACTAGCTCAAACTCGTTACAAGTTCCAAGCCGATAAACGACGCTTGGATGCGCCGGAATTTCCGATCGGATCCGAAGTTTTCCTTTCCGCAAAACACATTCGCTCAACTCGTCCTACCCCTAAATTTTCAGAAAAGTATCTCGGTCCTTTCAAAGTAATTGCATGACCAAGTTCTCTTTCATATACTCTCCAACTTCCGGACTACCTTCGCTCCGTCCATCCAGTCTTTCATGTCTCTCAACTTGAACCTTTCCATCCTAGTTCGATTCCGCATCGAGTTCAGGATCCGCCGCCTCCGGTCGAAGTAGACGGCGAAGTTGAATATGAGATTGCGGAGATTTTGGATTCTAAGGTCGATAAACGGAGGCGGAAGTGTCCGCTTCTCTACTACGTGCAATGGCTTGGCTATGAAGGTACCGACGAAGAGTTTAGTTGGGTACTTGCGGATGAATTGACAGCAGATGACTACATTGCCGAATTTCATTCCAAGTATCCGGACAAACCGGGTCCGTTGTCGAAAATTTTGCTCTCAAGTTCTTAGCTCCTTCCGGATCTGTCCGGACCTCATTCGGACGAACCGAGTTGGATTCACTCAAAAAATTTAAAGCCAAAAAATTTGCCCATTGGGCGCACATGCATTCAAATCACTATATACAAGTACTTATTCCGGATCCGACTGGACGACTCTACTTATTTTCCTCCTCCTCTTCCTCTGTCTCCTCTTCGGTACTCGAGTCCTCCTCTTCGGCTCCGGCCCGTTCCTCTTCTTTCCTCACTTCCTCTTCATCAACCTCTTGTGCCTCGTCATCGAAAAACGTTTCCGGACCTCCCATGGCCACGTCATCTTCTTCTTCGCCATCCTCCGAGTCGGTCTGGAGCTCCTCCGGAATTTCGGCTCCGGCGAAGTCGAGCAAAACTTTCAGGAGTCCGATAATCCTGTAATTTTGCTCTTCCAGCGCGGCGTACTGCCGGAAGGCAGTCGTCTTGTTCTCATCGATCTTCTTGTCCATTTGGTCGACCTTCGCGGCAAGCTTGCCGGCGAACAAATTCAACGCGTAGTTCGCGTCGTCATTGTTGCCGTCGTCGTGGACCTCCGGAGCCGATTTGACGCGCTTCCACGCTGGCTCCGTCAGACTACACCTCGCCTTTGCCTCGCAGCAACCTTGACAGGCGAGGGTCCGGCCTTTTTCTTGAGGATGGCACCGCATCTTGTGTGCCAGGCACCTTTGACAAATTTTCGACTAAAAATAAAATCCTATGTTAGCGGATCCGAACCGGACGAAATAACTAAGGCACGCACCTGAGGAGAGGACTGCGCCTTCCTCTTTTTCCTCATCTCCACAGTGGGCACCGGAGGAGTCCGGGTCCGTGTTCCGGAAGAGCCAGCGACTTGTTGCTGCTCCCGGAGCCGATCCGCCTCCGCCAGTCTCGCAACCCTCTGCCTCTCCGCCTCTTTCCTTTTCTCTTCCTCCTCTTTCTCCTTCCTCTCGTCCCTTTCCTTCCGGAAGTCCCCCTTCCATTCCTCGACCCATTCGGCCATTCTCTCCTCTAACTCCGCCAATGCCTTCTCATACACCTCATTCCTCTCCTCCCAGGCTTGCTCGGCCTCGATGAATGCATTCAATCCTTAAATGAGTTAGCCGCCGGCTCCGAGAAAATGAATTATCAAAAACTTACTCTCGGTATTCCCCCGCATGACTTGGAGCCGGTCCATTCTCGAGGCATTGGGTGGAGCCTGGACCTCTTCCGGCTCCGTCGGACGAGGGCCAGGAGCTGCTAGCCGATCGAGGAGTCTTCCCCACTGTTCGTTGGCCTCCGGAGCCGGCGGTTCCGGAGTCGGCGACGCTCGAAGCGCAGAAGCTGGAGCTTTACCTTTGTTGAGGCGAGAAGGAGTTGAAGAGGGCGACATTTTTTTTGCGAGAAAATTGAAGTCCAACCGTCCGACTCCCATCCGACTTTATTCTTTTCAGAAATTTGCGCACAGACCATCTTCATTTTTTTGTGTTCAACTCACGGGGTGATTTTTACGTAATCAGTGTTGGCTCTCGAGGGCTCGAGCCTAAGAGGGGGATACTGTTACATCCATGCATTTCTCATCCGATTCCTTCTGGACTCGTCCGGATCCGTCCGGACCATTTCCATTTCCATTCCTATACTCAACTCTATTCGTCCGGACCGGATCCGGATGATCCTTCCGTTTTCCCATAATTATTGTTCACATGTTCTTCTTTTCCTCCTCATGTTTTACTCTTCTCCATCTCCCAACCTATCATGTATTCTCCTTCATGTCATATGGGTTTTCACGCGATGATGATCTACTGAGCGTTTTCCTTCCAATCTTATTTTTCCCTTACTTCTGACATCGTGTAACTTTTGGTCCGGAACACCACTCCGTATCCGGACCGCGTCCGTAGTATTTAAGCTCTGTACAATGTTGTATGTAGCTTAAGTCTAAAATCGATTTAGCTGGTCTTTAATCTCTGTTCCGATCCTCCTCGCATCTACGCGCTTCAACGTCGAAGTTACACTGAGTTCCGTCTCAGTCTAATTTAGACTTCACTCCGGATCCTTCCGGATCCGTCCTTATCGTTTCCTAAGACCTCCGCCCAATTTCCGGATCCGGTTTTTGCCCGGACTTAACAAGAACTTCAAATAGTTGCAGAAATTTGGTAATGAAGTGCCATTTATTCATTGTATGTTGTGTTTAATCAGTTCTATTAATGAATAGATTTGAACTTTTTTAGTCATTAAATGATATTTTGAATACAGTTTGATGTATTGACTTTTAAGACATGTCCTAGAAATAGAATTTGTACAACTTATCAATTTCCACAATGTGGCATACTGAATGTATTTTTAGAATGGTTGCTTGCCTTGGAAATTTTTGGGACACTAAATAAATAAGCAACAAGCAATTTCTGTGACTACTTCTAGAAATGAAAAACATGCATTTAGACTATTCCTAACTAACAGTTAAATAATTACTCAAATCCATGCTCTAGAGGCTAAGATATTGATGATTCTACATAAATCAAAATTTTTACATCATAAGAAATCAATTCAAACTTAAAAAAGATGGTTTAGACTTAATTAATTTACTGTTTTAGATTCAAATATTTCATACTGACACATAAATAAATTTTTGTACCTATTTTTCACTAATATTTGAAAGAAAATTTGCATTCTACCTGCAGGTATCCGCATTTTTCAGGTAACCTGCCTGTCGGATACTGCGGATACCGGTTATCCGGCCCACAAAACCGGACGGATACAGGTTTGGATTTTGGAAAGTCAAAAACTGGCCGGTACAGATACCGGTCATCCGCGGATGTATCCGTCCTGAGCTTTAGTTGGCACGAGTGTAAACATAGTCTTAGTCATGTCAATTCAGTCGATACTCTAATTCTTTTGCAAAAGTACTGGACAGTTAGTCCGCACGTGTTTTGCAAAAGTTACGGGCAAGGGGCTTTTAGCACTAAAAAAGGCCAAAAAAGATCACTTTTACAAAAGTAGATCCAAACAATAATTTAAGAAATTAGCATTAAAATCTTGTTTTTTTGCCTTATTTAGGTTAGCAAAACCCTCTTAGACTGGAATTCCCTATTTGGCAGGTGTTCCAAGGGTAAATTTGTCATCAGAGCTAATGTGAGCCATTCTAACATTACTTGTAAACATAGACAAACAAATACATAAAATATTGCAAAACCCCTTTTCTTTGCATAAATAACCTTCCCTAACCTTAACCAGACCCTAACACTAACCCTAACACTAACCCTAACACTAACCCTAACCTATCCCTAACTCTAACTCTAACTCTAACAAGTGTTTTTTTCAGGTTAAGTATTGCCCGTAACTTTTGCAAAACACGTGCGGACTAACTGTCCGGTACTTTTGCAAAAGTACTAGTGTATCTGGTGGTCAATTAAAAAATAGCAGTCAGTATCTATAGTTGATAAAACTCCACAATTGACCAACTTAAATATTTGACACAACGATGCCTTTACAATCAGTATATCTGCATGCTTGTCTGAATAAAATGTTCTATTTCATTTCTCATTTTGATTGGGAATGGTCTGTGATTACAACTTCAAGTTAAGTTGAGTTGGTGACCAACAAACGGTAATGTGCTAGTAAGTGAATCAAGTGTCTATAGAACAAAGACACCTAAAACACCACAAACCAAACACAAAATAGTGTATTGCGAGTGCTTTTAAGTGACAGAACAATTCTTTAGAAAGGGTTCTTTTGTGATCTCAGTACAAAAGATGAACTGATGTGTGCGTGTGTGTGATTTAGCATGGAAAGCGTAATTTAAGTCTTCACTGACAGATAGATTCAAGGTTCCAAAGTCACAATTTGACCAATAATACGTTCAATTTCTTTGCAATACTGAGGTGACAGTTCTGAGCTACTGCTAAACTTTGGAGTATAGTTTCTAGACAGTTCTGAGATACTGGTAAATTTCTTTTCTTTAAAACTTCAAACAAATCTTTCTTTATACAACTCTATTTAGATATTCCTGTCGACACTAGTGACTGGCCAAGGCAAGCAGTGTTTTGGTACGCTTCAGGAGACACTTGAATCCACAGTCATGTATCTGGTACTACTACAGTGGGTATTTATTAGAGATCCCCACAGATACATCTGTGGGTTATCCGTGCTCATACTCACGGGTTTTATCTCTATAAAAATCTTACCTGTATCCGCCACCTACCTGTGGGAACGGATATCCTCAACCTGCGGATGCAAACCTGCAGGTAACACGGGTACCCACAAATAAACCCTAATGGATCAAAAATATTCAATTTTGACCTTGTTGAATGTGTTTTGTGTATATCTTTTTTGTTTTTTATTCAATATTTATGCTAGGCATGCCAAAATAAATGTGAACATGATTACTCCAACTTTCATTTATGGAGTGTATCTTGGTTATCAGTATTAGCAGAGTTATTCATTTTGCAAAAAGGTTGCAACTTCATGTGTATTTTCCATTTATTTTCAATGTTTAGTATCTCAAATTGAAGGGATTTTTATCCACTGTAACTTCTATCTCTAAAAAATTTCACAAAAAAATTTATCTGTAAACTTAGTCGATATGTTCATTTTTTGCAAAAAGGTTGTAACTTCATATGTATTTTGCATATAACTTCCTGATTTTCCATCAATTTTTGATGTTTATTATCTCGAATTGAAGGTATTTTCATCCAATATAACTTTCATTTCTGTAAGGTTTCATAAAAAAATTTATCTGTAAACTTATTCAATATGTTCAGTTTTTGCAAAAAAAGTAACTTCATGTGTATTTGGCATATAACTTAGTGTTGCAACGACTAGGCTAGGCGCGGCGCGGCGCAGCTAATATTCGGCTAAGGCTTGGCCGACTAGGCGAGCCGAATTTTATTATGCGACTCGGCTAAATTAGTCGCTAACTAGGCTTGAGTCGCGGCTTAGCTGGCAAATTTTCCGTTTTTCTTCCTGTGTACTACACCAAAGGATTTTTTCTAGACACAATAAATTATTTAGAGCCCTAATAATACATCAAACATTGTTTTAGAGGCTACATTTACATTAGGCTATTCAAATGTCGTCATTGCTTTGATAAAATCTTCAATATCATTCGGAACTATGACTTCTTCTGACATAGCAATCGCAAGTTCTTTTTGTTCCTCTTCGCGATCCAGATGGCATGTAAAATTCAATCCCTGACCTTTTTTGAGAATGAATTTCAGCATCTGGAGAGCCTCCATGAGGGCAGGTGAGATCCGGTTTCTACGTGCAGTCATAGTCTCCTTAGCAGAGGAAAACACTCGTTCACAAGGTACTGATGAGCCTTGAATTGGCAGGATATCCATAGCCAATTTAAATATTGTTGGATAGCGTAGTTGATTATCCTATATGACAATTAAACCAATTATCTTTCCAAATTTGTTCTGTAACAATATTTGTATGAGGACTTACCTGCCAATATTTGATTGAATTGGGCTCAATTACAGTATCAGCCAAGTATGAGTCTACTTCACTTTCAATAGTTGATTCCCCGAGTGTTCCCCTTGTACGAAATTGTCGGCTGAACAGTTGTTGTGCTCGATTCATGTGCTGTGTAGCAGAATTGTCAGATGCTGGATTGCTACTTTCTCTATTACCATGTGTTTGACTTGCTGCACCAGAATTCTGACCGCGGTAGGTTCCCAGCTAGAATGAAAAATACCAAAAGATACAAGGATTATTGATCAGTAAAATTATTCTTCCACTAAAAGAATTTATATACCTCATCAATGAACAGAGTCTTTGCCCATTGAATACGGTCTTGATCATGTTGATAGAACCAGTTGAGTTTCATTTCGGGGTGAATAACTGTAAATATGAGTCAATGTCAATTGATCCATTTTTTCTCAAGTAACCAAGATATTTACTCATAGCTAATGTATAGGCTGGCACATCAACCATCTTGTTACGGTATTCTTCAAGCTTTCTGATGCCAGCATCAATGATGGTTCTCATATCTGGCAGTCTTGTCTTCATATCTTGCCATAGATGAATCATTTCTTCAAATGAAGGAATGACATCACAAAGTGTTGGTGTTTTTTCAGCTGATAGTAATTGTTGAAATGCATGGGGAACCTGAAAAGTAATGTTGAGACAATGGTTCAGTTATAGTAGAATTGACAAACTTCAAGAACTTGTGAAAGTTGATCAACTGCTTTCCATTCAACAGAGCTGAGGCTGTATTCTTGAAGCTGGAAATTTACATCAGAGAGAAACCTCTGAATAACCTAAAGCAAGCAAAAGTGATATCAATAACTTGCTCAAGTTATAGAACCCAAGTAAGATAAAAGAAATAAATTTGTGTGTATACAACAATTGAGAAAATTCAGCATAAAACATTGATTTGATATCACATAATGATTGCTATTATTGAGTCATCCACCCAAAAAAATCATACCTCGCGGAGATGTAGGGCACGTTCCAGCATCATATGAGTGGAAGACCAACGAGTGTCAACATCACGCAGAAGCTGAAGCCTATTTCCATTGTTTTCCTGAACTAGTTGAGAGAACCGCTCCCGTCGTAAAGAAGACAACCGGATCTATGATAATTGAGAATTGTTGAAAATAAAAATATTAGACCTACAGACCTGTCTGATAGCAGTGCGTATCTTGTTAATAGCACCATTTCTCAGTGCATTCGAAACAGTAGAACTGACAGTCAGACCCGAAGACTGGTTAGCTGCTGAAACTGCATTGGCAGTAGTGTTTACAGCCTGACATGCAAGATTAACAATGTGAGGAAAGCATCTAAGATTTTTAATGAGTATTAATCAAAAGGAAAAAAAAAACAAGAGTGTATTTGCATTACCTGATGCGGTTTCTAGTATGATCAAATTCTATGTCCATCATTTCTAACTCATCCTCAAATTCTGTCATAGTTGTGTCATTCACACTAGCATTGTCCATTGTGATTCCACTCAGCTGATATGAATATCAATTAGTAGCTCATAACAGATGGGCTCAAAGATCAGAAAACAAATTGTGGCTTACATGTGAAAGAATATCTAGTCTTGTGAGAACCAATTTCAGTGCCACAGCTAGATGTTTACCAGTGTGGCGGCCAGGTATATGAATAAATCCTATCAATGCAGACTCCAGGGACAACACAAGTTTGCCCTCTTTATCAGCCTTTGATTCCATCCAATGTGCTGTAACTGCCATATAACCTCTCATGTTTGAATCAGTCCACATATCCTGGGTGATAGCAATCCTCCCAACAGCACTCTGTAAAACAGAATCTCTGAGTTATGTTCATCTGTTTGAAAAATCTTTCAAAACTGACCCTCAGCCGCACTCGAAGGTGGTTTATGTATTCATTCCATAACTGCATAATCCGGTTTTTAATGGTTGTACGTGAAGGAATGGCTCCCTCTTGTAGTTCCTCTCTCAATAGCAGTACCAGATTTCGGAAATAATCATCATGGACAACATTGAGACTCTGCAGTACAGAATATTGAGTAGAAAATATATTTTGGAGTTTCTATTACACACCTGGTCACCATGTACAATCCATTGGATCAGGGTATCAATGAATTCAGCTTGACTGAAAGAAGGCCTCTCAACAGAGTTTAGGACCACAGAAAACCCTTGAAATTGAGAAAACTCTTGGATAGCCTTAGCACCAGAAATCTTGATTTTGAGTCTGATACAGGATTGGAACCATTCCTCTTTGTGGCATCGCAGAAAGTGGTATCGAATATTGCTAATAGCAGTCCCTGTTTCATATGTTTGAATGATATGACCAGGATCCTTGTCATGAATTGCCCTAGTAAATTATCAATCGGATTTTTTACTCTGAATCTGTAGTTTTGAACGACATACTTGCAAAATAAGCAGTGGTTGAGACCATTCTTTACTGCAATAAATGTCCAAATATCCTTAGCTTTGTTACGTTTGGCTCCAATGCGATGAGCAGAGAGAGGACGACGATTGAGAGGAGTGTGTGGGGTACGAGTTGGTGTTGGAGCAATGTTGCGTTGTCTTGGTCTAGTTGGTGTAGCAACTTGTGCACGAGGTGGAGGTTGAAAAGCCATTTCTGGTGTAGAAGAAATATCAAAGTCAACATCTTCAAACTCGCCATCTGAGTCGTCATCAATAATTTGATCGACTGGGTTGAATGACACTACAGTCATGGGAGCAACTGTCTGGTGAGAGACAAATACATCGTCTGGGTCTGGATTATTAGTTTCAGAAGCAACATTTGGTGGTCCCACCACTGATGTATTTTGTAAGGCAGGAGCATCAGGTTGAGCTTCAACAGACTGGTTTTTACGTGGCCTACCCCGACGTCGAGCTAGAGGAGTTACATGAATACCAAAATTCAGAGTAATTGGAAATAATAAACTTTACCTTGGGCAGGTTCCTCAGTGGCCTTGTCCTGATTGTGAGCTTGGCCTCTGCGCGTCATGCTGGAGTTATGAAGATAAAAACCAGAAAGACAAGCTTGCTTATATAGCCTGCCATTGAATAGCAGTTGGACCCAGAACAATGGCGGAGAGCAGGAGAAAAACTCCCAACAACATGGGTGGTTAATTTCGGTGTCATTACTACACATATTTTTAATCCTTCTTTCAATCAATCTAAATGAAGCATAGGATTGTACACTTCAAAGTCTTTGATGCTCCAAAACTACAGAAAGGAAGTCGGAGTGGGTCATAACAATGATGTATAATATTCAAAGACTGTTCTGTTGTATTGCTTTGGACTGGCAGTCTAAAAGTATAGAGTACTTGACATTATGGATACTTAAACAAGACATTGACAGAGTTGTAGTTGTATAGTTTCTAAAATCTATTAAAAAAATAGCATATATACAAAGACTGGATTCAAGAAGATCGGGCAGCCACCCCGATATCTGATATGAGATGCTACAGAAAAAGGAAACTATGAATCACAGAAGATGGGGAAGAAGAGAAATATCGGGAGAGCTTGATGGAACTTTGGCTGTTCTGTGTGAAAATGAAATAGATATGAGCTTGGATGTCAGAAGATTGAGCAGCCACCCCGATATCCGATATGAGATATTGTGGAAAAGGAAAATTGGAATCACAGAAGCTTGCTTGAATGGGAAAGAAAGGGGATATCGGGAGAGCTTGATGGAATTTTGGGGCTGTTCTGTGTTTTAATGAAGTAGATATGAGCTTGTAACTCAGTACTCAGTGAGAAAATCAAGCTCAAATATATGTTGACACACATGTAAGAGAAGAATCTAAGATTGATCAATCAAAAGATGTAGAAGAAGGCTCTGCCTAGGGGGATTTTTAGAAGCTCATCTCCACAAACATGAGTATTCCATGAGAAATCGGGGAGGCTAATCCCCGATCTTTTGACCCATCACATCAACTTCAATAATACAAACCAAAGGGGTCACTACGTATTCCAATTTCCAACACTAGATAAAACTTCAAATGATTGATCAATCAGAAGGGCAAATTTAGTTACAGTTCAGTTATCGGGATGAATGGTATGCAAACTGCACAAGTTCCCAATAATGAAGGGCATGTAATATGGCAAAAAACTTTTTACCATGAGAGAAATCATTACTTAGTAGGGTGGTACACTGGCAACGAAAAATGATGACCCCCCTCAAGGAAATATCTCCAAAAATGCGTGCTCTCGTTGTTGTAAACTACTGACATTATTGAGATTCATGCACTTATGCTCACCGTAAGATATCAGAATTTGGAACGGACAGGAACATGACAAAACCCCAAATGTTGTTAATGCTTGGATTTAATAACATCATTTTTCGCCATGACACCACCAAAAACTCAAGAAATTTCAGCTTGATTTATTCAAATCCGTACAATTCAAGAAGATTTGGTAGGTAAAAAAAACTAGGTAATGAATCATCAAGTTCAGACATGCAGTTGAAGCTCAAGCATACAATATTTCGTTGATGTCGAAAAATGCTGTGTCACCCGGCTTGGAGCCGGCTTAGCCGGCTCCGGGCTTAGCTTTAGCCGCTTGGTAAATTCTAGAGTCGCCGAGCCGTTAATACATAGTGACTAAGCGTTTCGCGGCTCGGCTAAGCTAAAGCCGCGACTTTTAGCTTAGTCGTTGCAACACTAATAACTTCCTCATTTTCCATCCATTTTCAATGTTTAGTATATCAAACTAAAGGGATTTTTATCCACTATAACTTCTATTTTTGCAGGGTTTCATATAAAAATTTATCTGTAAACTTATTCAATATATTCAGTTTTTAGCCTTATGATCTATATTTTGCATATATATATCTTTCCTTTTTTCTATTCATTCTTTACTAAATAAATGGGAATCAAGTTGAACTTATCTGCAACAACTTTCGGTTCCAGAAAATGTTGTGGTGATCATTACTCAATTCTTATACATGATCAAGCCCCCTCCATTCTTTTACTTTAGAAACTACAGATACCTGTGAGTACCCGCGGATATACTTAAATATCTAGAACAGAGACCTGTATCTGCAAGATATCCATGAGAAACGGTAATACGCCTCAAGCGATTTTGCGCTTGTTATCATGTCTTCGACAGGGTCTTCGAACTACAGTGTTTGCCCCTTGGGTCTCCTACTACTTCCTACTCGGTGTCGTCTTAGCACTACGACTACCACCAACTGGGATGTCCACGCCGCCGAAAGCTTACGCCGAGGCCTTATTCAAGGACATATCCTCTAAAGAACCAACTCACTGGCAGGTTTGCTTGTTACTCATCCTGTTTTTACCTGTCGACGACTGCTTCTACGACGACCCACTAACAGTATCTCAGTCCTGAGCAGGTATACCTACCCTTCGATGCATCCGACCTCTCGATCCGATAGTCCGGTCGAGGTAAGTACTTGACGCTGCTGTGGACGCGGACTGCTATGACTCGTCGGAGAGAAAGAAAGAGAGAATCTCGGAGAGCTTCGAGAAGGTAGAGCATCCACAGAGACCATATGCGTTGTAACTGCGAGACGTGCCATTGTCGCTGAGGGCCCTGCAATAATCGTCGTAACTTGAACAGTTCTGCAAGGAAGTTGCAGTGAGGCCCGAGTGGTCGGGGACCTCCGCATAGAGGGAGCTTGCCAGAATTGCTTAAAGGGAACGTAGACCGTATTCGGAAACGATTATATGCGGTAGTCGAGGTCTGTTAACCGGTTCTGTACTGGAAAGTGAGGTGTTTTCTTCGTTAACAGCAAGCGGCTGCCATCAGAGACCAAAGGCCGTAACTTGACACCGACACCACCGTGACCTCGCGGAGGTGGTCCAGAGACGACCCGTATGACTCGTCTGCGTCGAACCCCGTGGTTGACTCCATGTATTCTGACTGATATTGGTTGTCCTCAGCGATCGCAGCCGCGGACTATTCCCACGTAGACGGTACTGTAGACAACCTCGACAGAGACGGTTCAACTCAAGACAAGGAGGTATGCTAAAGAGGTGAGAAAAAGACTGCTGACAAAGTCACTGTTGTAGGAGAGAAGCTTTAGGAACGCCCAGAGAACCTCGACTCAGCAGCTGAAGAACTTGTCAACGAGTAATAAAACTAAGCTCCAAAACTAAAGTCGGGCTCAGAGACGCTCCAGCCTGAATTAGACGTATTGGAGAAAGAAATGTCGAGAGTTGGGTAGTGATGGTCTCTACTGTACTAGTCTGGAGCTTCGGACAAGGTTAGGCTGTGGAGGTGCCTAGCGGCTGACTCCAAATACGGATCTCCGCTCGAGGTGTCGTCAGAACTATTACAGTAGTGAGCATATGTACACGAGACCCAGAAAGTGTGGTGGAAAGAGTAAGAAATAGAGAAAAGGATCTCACTTCTCCGCTAGATACTACGCGCGAGATTTTAGTCTCAGCTCAGCGAGATCCTTGTTGAGCGGGAAAAGAGATAGTCACTAGAACAGGAGACCTTCAGAGAAGTGAGGTCTCAGCTTCATGTAGGCTATGTGCGGCTCCGGGGAGAGCAGTCAGAGCCTCTACAGAGACTTAAGAGCCTCTGAGAAGGATTTGGACCGTTCCCATAAGACCCGAAGGAGCAGCTAGAGTCCTATCATGCAGCGATTGTTCAGAGACGTTCGAACCATGCAGAAGCGGAGGCGAAAGTTGACCAGTTTGTCGTAGAAGGTGTAGGAGGAGTGTCGATCCAGATTCATGGAGTTGTTGGTAAGTTAGAAGCATCGTAGCAGCCACTACAACGATGCGAAGTCATCGCGGAGGTGGCTAAGCTACATGAGTTGCTGATCAAGACCCAGAAATCGTGAAAGACGTCTCTCCCATCCTCGCGGAACCGGAAATCCGTGCCCGTATCGACCAAACCGTCTGTACCAACTTCGTCCTCAAAGACATCTGCTGCGTGGCCCATAAAGAACCCATCATCTTCTTCCTTATAACCTATTGAGCCCTAACCATTGTCTGTTTTCCTGTCCCCCATGGTGTCTGTTAAGCGACCCGTGTCCCCTATTTCCCCATGATCTAAACGAACTACATGAACATTGTCTTCCCCCAGCTGAGCCTTATTTAGGCGACAGTCAGCCTCATCCGAGAAGCTTGCCCCATCCTCCACCTCATCCTCATGTGAGGAGCCGCCACTTCTTCCATCAGCCTCCGCCTCCCCGTTGCAAATCTAACAAGTCATCGACATCTGCTGCTACATCTATCATGCGTTGCAGTTGAGCTTTCAGAAGCGGAGGGCTCTATGACACAACCCATGCTGCTTGTTTGACATATTGTCGGACCAGTTGACGACGGACTACCAGACGCGCGACGCAGAGCAGACGCTAGAAGACGTTGTGAGCAGCTACTTGAGCTTGGCAGCTATCCTTCCGCAGATGCAGACACTCTGCTGGTCTGTCCCCTTGATAGGTTCGACTCCTACTACTTCTTTAGAAATTTGTTGTCGCTGCTGGGTTCAAAACTGCAGCCGCTGATGAAAAAAGTTGCTGTTCTGCTAGCGAGGTTATCTAGGTTACACGTGTGATTATTTGGGAGCCCACACCCGAGGTTAAAACTCTGCGACTCACATCGAGCCGCCGCTCTTTATGAGAGTTTGGTTTGGATTGGTTGTTGAGTTGAACGCTCAAGAAAACAACACTCTCCCGCCTTGAGACGATGATCCCGTGTGTCTTCTGTGACCTTTGCTATGCTTCGAGCTCAGCTTCTGACATTGCGCCGCTGCTGCCTTTTCCCCTAGCCTCGCCGCTTCGGTTCGAGCTGCTACGTTTGTTTGCTCATCCCCTACCCCCTATTTTCAAATATTTCACCATCCATTAGAGAACCCCCACTAGGTCACTAGCGAAACTCGAGACACGAGCTGAACCCATTGAGAAACCCTTGTTTTGATCTTGAAGAAACTTTCCTTTTCTTTGAACCGTTTGAACTGAAGAATCTTTGAAATCTTTTTGAACCCTTTGAGAAATTTTGAGAAACCTAAGACGACAAGAGAAGACACTGTTGTTTACAGGGTCCTCGGAGATGATGCTTCTGGAAATGCAGATTCGTTATTCTTTTGACCTCATCTCCATGCATCTCATGTCCGAATATATCCACACTCCTTATTAATCGATTCCGTCACGTCATTTAGCTATGTTTGTTCAGTTGCTTCAGAACACTATGCCAGCGGCTGCCTATCCATACTCAGTCCCCTCCCCGATCTTGGCCTCTGCCCTTCACCTTAGC